>CM073465.1:13545000-13770000 GCA_037074535.1 Gleditsia sinensis
GAGTGATATGGTATATGTTTAAATGATAATTTATGTATGGAAATCCTATTAAAAACACTGTTTGCTAACAGTAGGTGATGTTAGCCCTAGTGCAACTTGATACCTCAGCTAGCAGAGGTGGTGCTAGCCTCGTGTGACGGCCAACACATGGGATATGATATGTGAAGGAGAGCGGGATGCCTCTTATCTAGGCGAGATACCAACCATATGATATGTGATTTTCCATCCCTTGCTATGTGCATGAGAAATCACCCATATTAGAGTCCCTTTGCGTGTCCTCTTGAATGATGGTAGGGCAAACTTGGGCCGAGATGCTAAGTTTAGGCAAATCCTATACTACCAAAGTTTGGAAGGGCTTGAACTCTGATATGGGATCCTCCTAATGTTTTCATGAGAAATATTTTGATGCATACCAATATTTGATTAATGATCATACCGTATTGCATATGATTTTGGATATATGAATGTGATTTGAACTGAGAATATTTGAAATACAGATCCTATATAGATGTACATTTGAACTGTAATTTTCTATGTGATAAATTTTAATATATGACTACATCCATATGCTGACCTAAAAGGTCATAGGAGGCATTATCTGCTCACTGAATTATCAAACTCACTACATGATATTTACATTTTTTTTAGATAAGGATACAGAGTTTGGTCCTGCAACTACGTGATCAACTAGGAGTCATACTCTCTGGGTGAGCCTATGTTGCCTCCAAGGCTTACATTGCTTTAATTATTATGTATTTGTTTATGCTCTGAACGCCACAGGTAAGATCCATGCTTCTGCTGTAATTTGTACAAAGACTTGGCATGTATATTTGGTTATATTGAAGAACTTGTAAACGTATGTTATTAATTATGATGTATGATATACTTGAAGCAAGTATGAAATAGAATAAGATTAAATTTATTTGCTACTTGTGACAATTGTGTTCCCTTAAATTGGGAGTGTGACAAGTTGGTATCAGAGCATTAGGTTTCCTTGTGGCTATCAGAGCAAATAATTTTTTAGTAAGACTTTTAGTATAGATATAAACTAGACATATTTATACTTCAGGTGTGTTGAGGGATTCTATAGGGTTTCAATTTCTTTCTATTCCAAGTTTTTTAAAGTTCTTAGTATAAGCCTGACTGAATATTATGGTATTTTTAAAAAGTTGTTTTGTTTTGTATAGTCAATTATGTCACCGAGAACTAGAGCGGTTGATAGAGAAGCTGTAGATTGTGCACCCTCTGCAGAAGAGTCTGCACAATCTGCAATCCAAAGACATAATGAATAGGTTCATATATCTAATAGAGTCCTTGAGGAGATAGTGGAACCCCCTTAGGAGCCACATGATAGAACAACTGATATGATTACTGGCATACACAGTAGCTTAGAGACATTGGCTAGATTTATAGTAGAATAGGGCAGGAGGGATGGCCAGCCACAAAAAAAAGCTCCTGAAGTGCAAGAACTGGAAATACCAGCTGAACAATAAGAGAAGTGTACAGAGATTGAGCTGACATTACTGTAATTGCTAAAGTTGAAGCCCCTAACTTTTTTTGGATTAGGTATTCAGGAGGACCCACAGATATTTATTGATGCTATAGAACGAATTCTTCGAGTTTTGGGGCGATCCACTAGAAGATTTGTTGAATTAGTGTATTTTCAACTATCAGATGTGGCCCAGGTTTCGTTTAAGACTCTGGTACAAGGAAGAGCAATTACTTTACCACTAATGGTGTAGGATGAATTTAAAGAATCATTTATGAATCGTTTCCTACCAATAAGTGAAAGGGACAAGAGGGCTAGAGAATTTGAAGAATTAAGATAGACACCGAACATGACAGTTTCTGAATATGACATCTATTTTACCCAATTGTCTAGATATACACCATATCTAATTCCTAATGAAAAAGATAGAATTAAGAGATTTTTTTCAGGGTTGATACGTCCATTATTTAAATCGGTGAGTCCCCAGATGAATCATTTTCCAACTTATTCAGCGGCTGTGGATTGTGTAAGAATGATGAAAACACGAGAGCTAGCAGAAATAGAAGGTCTAAAGAGAAGAAAAAGAGATCGAGATAATAATATCCAGACTATTTATGATCTTAATGTAAGAGGACCAAGATTTTAAAATTCACAACGTTTAACTCAAGCAATATCTGGTAGCTCCAGTCAAACATCAGTCAATATAAATAAGCAAAGAATGATTCAAAGAGATATGAGACCCACTAGTTAACAAGATTCAAGATCAATTCTATTATGTCCCATTTATAGTAGGCCTCATACTGGATAGTGTCGCAAAGAAACTGGTGCATATTTTAAGTGTGGACAAGTGGGTCTTCTGATGAATAATTATCCATAATTACAAAATTTGAATCAAGCATCAGCACAACCAACTTCACCCCCTGCATTTGTACCAGCACGACCATCTAGAGCAGCTTCAGTTCAAGCAAGTAATGGTGGTATTGGTAGAGGATCAGGAAGTCGAGGTCGAGAATAAGCCCAAGTTTTTTTTTGACACGACAGGATGCTTAAGCCTTAAATGCAGTGATGATAGGTACATTATTAGTATGTTCCCATAGAACATATATACTATTCGATCCTAGTTCTACTCATTGTTATATATCACCCTACTTTGCTAAGAAATTGGGTAGAGATCCTACTAGTTTACATTATTCTTTTATGGTTACTACTCCATTGGGAGAATTCTTACTGGTAAGTAATGTGTATAAATCGTGCGAGATTTCGATAGAAGATAAGGAGACTCTTGTAGATTTGATAGTTCTATATATGGTAGACTTTGATATGATAATGGAAATGGATTAGTTGTCATCATGACATGCCATTTTAGACTGTCACCTTAAGGTGATTAAGTTTAATATTCCTAGACAATCTTTCTTCTTGATACAGGGAGATCGTAGTGAGGTGCCCAGTAATTTAATCTCTACTCTAACAGCTCATAAGCTATTACAAAAAGGATGCCAAGGGTATTTAGTAGCAGTTAAAGATGTTGATATGAAGTACACCAATGTAGAGCAAGTTCCAGTGGATAGAGAATTTTTTGATGTGTTTCTTGAGGAGTTGCCAGGGTTACCCCTAGATTGAGAAATTGAGTATGGTATTGATTTACTTCTGGAAACCCAACCAGTGTTTATATCTTTATATAGAATAGCACCAACTGAACTTAAAGAATTGAAAAATTAGTTACAAAATTTGTTAGACAAGGGATTTATATGCCCTAGTAATTTTCCTTGAGGTGCTACAGTCTATTTGTGAAAAAGAAAGATAGATTGCTACTGTTGTGTATTGATTACAAACAGTTGAATAAGGTGACAATACGTAATAAGTATCTATTACCTCATATAGATGATTTATTTGACCAGCTACAGGGTGCCCAATGTTTTTCAAAAATTGATTTGAAATATGGGTATCATCAATTGAAAATAAAGAAGGAGGACATTCCGAAAACTGCTTTCAGAACTTGATATGGGCACTATGAGTTCTTAGTAATGCCATTTGATTTAAAAAATGCTCCAGCTGCATTCATGGATTTGATGAATAGAGTATTTAAACCTTTCTTAGATCAATTTGTTATTGTATTCATAGATGATATCCCGATATATTCAAAGAGTTCAGAGGAGCATAAACAACATTTAAGGATAGCATTACAAACTCTAAGAGAACACCAACTGTATGCTAAGTTTTCAAAATGTGAATTTTGGCTTAGTAGTGTTACTTTCCTAAGGCATGTGCTTACAAAGGATGCTATTTAAGTTGATTCTAAAAGGTAGAAGTGGTGCAGCAATAGCCACACCCTGCCACAATTATAGAGATTCGTAGTTTTCTTGGTTTAGCAGGCTATTACCATAGATTCGTTAAAGATTTTTCAAAAATAGCTACTCCTTTGACGAGGTTGACAAGGAAATGAATAAAGTTTGACTGGTCAAATTAATGTGAAATAAATTTTTAGAAACTCAAGGAATGTTTGATTATGGTACTAGTATTGTCTATTCCTTCAAGTATTAGAGGATACACAATATACTATGATGCATTGAGAATTGGATTAGGGTGTGTATTGATGCAACATGGTCGAGTCATTACATATGTATCCAGACAACTTAAGTCACATGAACAAAATTATCCGACTTATGACTTAGAGATGACATCAGTAGTTTTTCCTCTCAAAATTTGGAGGCATCTGTATGGTGAGACATACGAAATCTATACAAATCATAAAAGTCTTAAATATATTTTTCAACAAAAAGATCTTAACTTGAGACAAAGACGGTAGATGGAATTACTTAAAGATTATGACTGCACGATACTATATTATCTAGGTAAGGCTAATGTAGTGGCTGATGCATTAAGAAGGAAATGTATGAGTAGTTTGGCTCATATCACAATGGTAAAGAGGACGTTGGTTAAAAAAATGCACAAGTTAGAAAGTTATGGGATAGTATTGGAAGTAAAAGAGCCTGGAAAACTATTGGCCCATATACAATTTCAATCGTCTTTGGTTGAGCAGGTGAAAAAGGCACAGGAAGGGAATGCCTATTTATGTAAGAAAATTAAAGATGTGAAGAATGGTAGTGATGTAGAATTTATTGTAAACTCTGAAGGAATTCTGAGATAGGGCAAGCGGTTTTGGATACCTAATAAAGAAGAACTCAAGAAAGAGATTTTAGAGGAAGCTCATAGATCTATATATACCATTCATCCTAAGGTAACTAAAATGAATAAAGATCTAAAAGAAATTTATTGGTGGGACGGTATGAAGAAAGATATAGTTGATTATGTCTCTTGATGCTTAACTTACCAGTAGGTAAAAGCAAAATATCAAAGGTCCATAGGATTACATCAACAAATATAGATACCTAAATGGAAATAGGAAAGAATAACTATGGATTTTAAGGTCTATTTGATCAAATTTGATTTGGAAAATAGGTTTTGGTGCGATACAACTTGGAATACTAGTTTTGTGAGTAGGTAATTCTTTCTATGACTTACCATATACTCTCTTTGAACTTTAAATATATAATTAGTTCTGTTTACAAGTTATTTATATTTTTATATGACTCTGAAATGGATTAAATTATCTGATTTATTTGCTAACTAGCATATTGTTCAAGAAGAGTATGGTTTTGTATAATGATTTTAAATCTATTAAACATGTGATTTTACATACATTTCTCAACAGTATAGAAAGTGAATATTTTATGCACGTGGCATTGATATGTAAAGCTATAAGATTTCCTTGGAAAAAGGACATATATATGTGATGAACCTTGACTGGAAAGTTTATGACTGATGATCTGTACTGAGACTGAAATTTTTGTAATATATTAAAAGCTTTGTTTTGAATGATATGGCATATGTGTAAATGATAATTTCTATGGAGGAATTCTATTGGAGACACTATTTGCTAATAGAAGGTGATGTTAGCTCTGGTGTACCTTAATACCTTAGCTAGCAGGGGTGGTACTAGCCTCATGTGACAATTAACACATGAGATATTAAATGTGAAGGACTACGAAATGCCTCTTATTTAGGCGAAGTGCCAACTATATGATATGTGATTTGCCCTCCATTGCTGTGTGTTTGATAAATTTCTTATATTAGAGTCCCTTCACGTGTCTTCTTGAATAGTGGTAGGGCAAACGTTGGCCAAGATGCTGAGTTTAGGCAAATCCTACACTACGAAAGCACGAAAAAGCACGAAAAAGCTTGAGCTCGGATATGGTGGTTATAATATGGGATCCTCCTAATGTTTTTATGAGAAATATTTTGATGCATAACAGTATTTGATTAATGATCATATCGTATTGCATATGATTTTGGATATATGAATGTGATTTGAACTGAGAATATTTGAAATATAGGCCCCATATGAATGTACTTTTGAACTATAATTTTCTATGTGATAAATTTTAATATATGAGTATATCCATATGCTAACCTAAGAAGTCATAGAAGATATTATTTGCTCACTGAGTTGTCAAATTCACTACACGATATTTACATTTTTTTTTTCAGATAAGGATATAGAGTTTGACCTTTCAGCTATGTGATCAACTAGGTGTCATGCTCTCTAGGTGAGCCTATGTTGCTTCCAAGGCTCACATTGTTTAAATTATTATGTATTGTAATCTAGAGTATGCTTTGAATGCCACAAGCAGGATCCCTACTTCTGCTGTAATATGTGTATAAAGACTTGGCCTATATATTTGGTTATATTGGAGAACTTGTAAACGTATGTTATTAATCCTGATATGTGATATACTTGAAGCAAGTATGAAATAGAATAAGATTAAAGTTATCTGCTACTTGTGACAATTGCATTCCCTTAAATTGGGGGCATGACACAAAAACATTAATGCAGAATCATTATAGTAAATCTTTAACAGGTTGGCAATTGTGTCAATAATTACAAGATTAAAACTCCCCAACCATATAGCATGTGATGTCACTTCAAAGCATGATACAAACTCTACTTCATTAATAGAAGTAGTAATTAAACATTGTTTACAATTCTCTAAGAAATGGTTTCTCAAGCAATAAAGAAAACATATCCTAATGTTAACTTTCTTGAGTTAAGTCAATCAACGAAGTGAGAGTTTAAATATCCAACCACTTCTAAATAGTTAGATTATTTATATATAAGCTTATAATATTTAGTTTCTTAAAGGTATCACATAACTTTCTTTGTAACTCTCTAGTAGTCCAAACCATGATTATTTTAATATCTTTTAAACATTTCAACTATATATCCAATGTCAGGTATTGTGCAAACCTGAGCATGCATTAAACTTCCAACTGCATAAGCATAAGGAATTGTTTTTCACGTGTTCCCTCTCTAAAACATTTCTTGGGCTTTGTTCTAAACTAAATTTGTCACCTTTGACTACAGATGCAATACTAGATGAACAATCTTTCTTGCGCAACCTTTCTAAAACTTTATTGATATAGTCATTTAAGACAATCCTAATATCTCTAAGGATCTATCTTTCTTAGTCTTTATGCCTATGAAATAAGAGGCTTCGTCCATATTTTTCATGTCAAATTATTGTGAAAAAATTGCTTAACCTCATGAATTCAATCCAATTCACTTGAAGCAATCATCTACATATAGGACCAACAAAATTATTTCACTCCCATTGACTTTATAGTATATACATTGATCCATAATATTCTTAGTAAAACCAAATGAAGAAATAACATTATGAAATTTTAAATACCACTAATGGGAGGCTTATTTCAGTCCATATATAAATTTTTTAAACTTGCAAACTAAGTGATTGTTGCCTTCTGAAATGAAACCTTCTTGTTGTTTCATGTAAACCTTTTCCTTTATATCTCCAATAAGGAATGTCGTTTTCACAACCATTTGATGTAGATCCATATCAAAATGAGCTATTAATGCCATGATTATCCAAAATGAATCCTTCTTAAAAATGGGATAGAAAGTATCGTAATAATAAATTTATTCTTGTTGAGTGAATCATTTGGCTGTAAGTCTTGCCTTATATCCTTCAATATTACCTAAAGAGTATCTTTTGGTTTTAAAAACTCATTTATAGCTAATGGCCTTTCTTTTTTTTAGGAAATTTAATAAGATCCTATACTTGATTGTTAGCCATTAAATTCATCTCATCTTCTATGGAAACATACCAAAATGTGGATTTATTTCCACTCGTAGCTTGTGAAAATGTGATAGAGTCATCTTCAACACCAATGATCATGTCAGGTTCTTCTAGGTACACAACATAATATGAAGAAATTGCAGGTTTCTTGACTCTTGAATATCTTCTTAATATTACATCAACATCTTCAGTTGATGAGAATTCTGAGTAACTAGATCTACAAGAGTGTTCTCTTGATTAAATGGTTCTTTAAACGTTAGTTTTTCCTAAGTAATCGAATCCTGATGATTATCATGAAAAAAAACCAATTAATTAGAAAATATGAGAATAGATTCAACTCTATTATGTTCCTTAAAGACTAAGTTTTGAGGATGATTGCTCCCATTGATCTCATCATTCTCAAGGAGCTGTGCATTCATAGATTTCACAATTCTCGTTGTACGAGATGGACAGTAAAATTTATATTCATTCGACTTTTTGGCAAAGCCAATGAAATATCCACTGATTGTTCTTAAGTTTAACTTTGTTTCATGTGGATCATAAACCCTAACTTCAGCTGGGTATCCTCAAACATATACATGTCTTAAATTAGGTTTCCATTTTTCTATAACTTAAATGACATTTTTTGAACAGCCTTGGTTGGAATCCTATTTAGTATATATGTTGTAGATTTTAGAGCTTCACTCCACAAAGACAATGGGAGATTGAAATTACTAATAATACTCCTCACCATGCCCATCAATGTCTGGTTCCTCCTTTCAGCCGCTCCACTTTGTGATGGTGAACCAGGCATTTTTTAGTGTGTCACAATACCTTGTTCCTCAAGGAACCATGCAAATGGATCTAGTAACTGTCCCTTTTCAATGTACCTTTCATAAAATTCACCAAGTCTATCTGATTTCACAATCTTAATTTGTTTACTTAATTGTTTCTATGCTTATGCTTTATAGACCTTAAAAGCATCTAGTGCTTCACTCTTATCATAAAGCAAATAAATATACATATATTGTGAATAATCATCAATAAAGGTAATGAAATATTTTTTTACTATTAAAGCACGTATCATAAGATCTTGAAATATCAATGTGTCTAATCTCTAATATATCATAACTCCTCCTGGAACCTTTTTTAGACTTGTTAGTTTACTTTCCTTTAATGTAATCTAAACAAGTATCAAAATCAGTAAAGTCAAAAGCCTCAATGACTCTATAATTTACTAATTTCTTAATTCTGTCAATAGAGATATGACATAATCTCCTATGCCATAACATAGAGGATTTCTCATTTATAACACTACGCCTAGTGCCAATATTATTACCATGTACAGTTGAAAGGCTCTAATTAAGAGTTGAATTTAAATAAAGTTTAAACAACTCATCATCCATAATACCATTACCAACAAGAACATTGTCTTTATACAAACAAAGGTATTATCAATGAATTTGAAACTAAAACCACAAGGTAAAAGTCTTGAAACTGAAACAAAGTTTCTTGTGGTTTAAGGATCCTTGAATGGTATTGGCAACATGGATTGTAGAACCAAAATCAATCCACCAAGTGTTATATGAAACACTAACCATATTAAATTGAAATACACTAAAGAGATGACATTACCTTTATTTTCAAGCCAATGCTTAAATTTGGGACATGTCTTCTTTATATTTCATTTCTTCTTATGAAAGAAGTATTTGACATTGCCCTTTTTAACTTGATTAAGAGGTGCTTTACCCTTTCATTTCTTAGATAATTTCTTATCATGAGTTGCCAAATGTGCACTTTCAATCCTTTCTTAATTCAATCTCCTTTCCTCTTGTATACATATGTTCAAAAGTTCATTAATTGACTATTTCTCCTTATGTGCGTTATAACATACCTTAAAAGGTACAAAATGAGGAGAGAGTTAGTTAAGGATGAAGTAAACAAAAAATAACTCAGAAATCTTAATCTCCCAAGATTTCAATAGAGACATTATGTCCTGCTTTTTCATTATGTGCTAATGTACACCACTGGTGTCATTAGACCTCATGGAACATAATTTTGTCATTAGGGTGTTTGCTAATTCCTTGTTAGAAGTCTCAAACTAATCTGAATAGCTTTGATCTATTCCTTTGCTTTAGTACATTCAGGGATGGATCGACGGACACTTTTTCTAATATGAGATTTAATAAACATCAAACTCAAGCGATTAGATTGCTTCCAAAGGTTATATGATGTTTTCTCATCTTGGGTGCTTGATTCCGTGTGCTTTAGTGGTTCATCCACTCAAAGTGTTAAATAAAGATCCATGTACCCCAATGCAAGGAGAATTCTCTCCTTCCAGTCAAAATAATCATCACCACTGTTATGTGTAAGTTTTACCAAATTACTGCAAGCGCACGGCGTAGCTGTAGCTAGTCTGGCGAGGACGGGTCGTATCCCACAGAGAACAATGTCAACTACTAGAACGATGCAAAACGAGCTATCTAGATCGATGTAAGGCGATAAAGAGTTTGTCACAATGAAACAGATGAAAATAACCAATTAAACAAACCTAGGGTTACGGTTCACCACACTTATGATATTCAACATCCAATTTATACCTCTAATTGCAATTATCTAAGTTATTGGGGATGGTTTTACCTTTATTAACTAGCAACCTCTTTCAAGTGTTACTAATCGTACCTAGGTTAATCCAATTACCTACTTTCGTGGTTCTTAGTTCAACCTAGGTCCATTAAGTTCTATGCCAACCATGGAATACAATTAATCGGTTTTCTCGTGCCCACTAATTGATTCATTCCTAGAGAACCTTAAACTACTTTAGAGGAACATCCTCTAATATACCTACTAGATGCTTGATGGATCGGTCAGCCAAATGAAGAGAAAGGGTGGTAGGTTTCAAGTCACCCATCTGAAGCTTTTTGCACACCGAGAGAGGCATGAGGCTGACACTCGCTCCAAGGTCACATAGGGCTCGATCAATCTTCATATTTCCTATGGAGCAAGGAATGGAGAAGCTTCTGGGATCCTTAAGCTTTTGAGGAAGCTTATTCTGGATTAATGCACTTGATCCCTCTGTCAGTGCCACTACAGCATACTCATCAATTTTTCTCTTGTTTGAGAGTATCTCTTTCAGGAACTTTGCATAGGATGGCATTTGGGAGATGGCTTCTAGAAATGGGATATTGATATTTAGCTTCTTTAACACATCCAGAAATCTCCCAAACTGCTTCTCTAACTTGGCCTTAACCAACCTTTGAGGAAAAGGAATTGGTGGCTTGTATGGTTCAGGAGCCACATATTTTGGTTCTTCTTCCTTCCTTTCCTCTTCTTTTAGATCCTCTTCTCTTTTCTTCTTAGATGCAGCTTGAGGTTCATTTTTCTTTACCTCCCCACTTCTCTCAAATTCACCTAACTGCTTACCACTTCTCAAAGTAATGGCATTACAATGCTCTTTGGGGTTCTCAGTCTAGCCTGAAAGTCTGCCAAAGTTCATATTAGATAGACTTGCTTGCTATGCTATTTGAGTTTCCAGCATCTTGCTATGAGTAGCAAGTGAGTCTACCTTGGAGGCTAAATCTTTAATAACCTCATTCATAGAATAATTCTGGGCTCTAAATTCATCATTCTACTTACTCTGTGTAGTGATAAAATTTTCCATTAGAGCCTCCAAATTTGTCTTTGGCTGAGGAGCTGGGTTGAATGGCCTCTGATTTTGGTACCCAGGAGGTTGTCTAAAGTTATTCTGAAGCTGCTGATTTGCATTCGGCTTATATGAGAGATTTGGGTGGTTTCTCCAACCTGGATTGTAGGTGTTGCTGTAGGGATTGCTTTTCTGATTATCATTCACAAAGTTCACTTGTTCACAATCCTGAGGTGCAGAATTTCCAAGTAGACAATTACTGGCTATATGGCCAACACACCCACAGATCTCACATATAGAAGATGAAGAAGAACCAACAGCATTGATGCTCAATTTATCTAACTTTTGAAACAATGCATCAACCTTAGAAGTAAGATGATTAAACACATCTACTTTATACATACCTACTGGTTTCCTCGGCTGCCTTTCACTAGACCAAGAGTAGTGATTTTGAGCCATATCTTCAATTAGCTCATATGCCTCATGTACAGTTTTGTTCATAATGGCCCCTCCAGGTACAGCATCCACAAACATGCAGGTGCTGTAAATCAGTCCATTGTAGAAGGTGTGGACTATAAGCCACTTCTCCAACCCATGGTGTGGGCATATTCTGAGGAGCTCTTTAAATCTTTCCTAAGTCTCATATAATGATTCGCCATCTTTCTGACCAAAAGTAGTGATCTGGTTCCTTAGATGGGCCGTCTTGCTCGGTGGGAAGTACTTGGTCAGGAAAGCTTGACAAAGCTGTTGCCAAGTGGTAATAGACCCTGATGGTAGAGAGTGCAACCATGCACGGGCCTTGTCCCTCAATGAGAAGGGGAATAACCTCAACCTGATAGCATCTGAGGAGACCCCATTCAGCTTCAAGGTGTCACAGTACTCCAAGAAGACTGACAGGTGGAGATTAGGGTCTTCAGCAGGTGACCCTCCAAATTGATTCTACTGAACCATCTGCAAAAGAGAGGGCTTCAGCTCAAAGTTGTTAGCTTCAACAACTGGCCTGACTATGCTAGGATTCAGGCCATGTGTATCTGGGGCGGTAAAATCCTTTAGAGATCGGTTATCTCTCTCCCCCATGGTAGCTGCAGAATTTTCTTGCTGTTGTATTCTTCTTCTCCTCCGCAGGGTGCACTCAATTTCTAGGTCAAATTCAACAAGAACTTTGTCCCCTCTTCGCATATAATAGCTACACACCTATGAAGGAAGAAAAAGAAACAAAAACCAGCAAAAGAAAATTATGCAGAAAAATAAAAAAGAAAGTGATATAGTCTAGCAATTTTGCAAAATGTCTAATATTGATGATTGCTACCCGGCAACGGCACCAAAAACTTGTTATGTGTAAGTTTTACCAAATTACCGCAAGCGCACGGCGTAGCTGTAGCTAGTCGGGCGAGTACGGATCGTATCCCACAGAGAACAATGTCAACTACTAGAACGATACAAAACGAGCTATCTAGATCGATGTAAGGCAATAGAGAGTTTGTCACAATGAAATAGATGAAAATAACCAATTAAACAAACCTAGGGTTACGGTTCACCACACTTATGATATTTAACATCCAATTTATACCTCTAATTGCAATTATCTAGGTTATTGGGGATGGTTAGCCTTTATTAACTAGCAACCTCTTTCAAGCGTTACTAATCGTACCTAGGTTAATTCAATTACCTGCTTTCGTGGTTCTTAGTTTAACCTAGTTCCATTAAGTTCTATGCCAACCATGGAATACAATTAATCAGTTTTCTCGTGCCCACTAATTGATTCATTCCTAGAGAACCTTAAACTACTTTCGTGATTAAGATATCCCTAATTAACCATTAGGTTTCGGTATTAATCTTCACCTTTCAGTCCATCAATTAATATCCTAAGACATGATAAATATTGGCCAAACATTTATCAACTCATATAACCAATGCTTAATAGCTAATCCTAATTCAACCATAGATAACACAATTAGGGTTCCAATGGTTCAATGTGCAAAGTGTATCATCACACCATAAGTGGGTTTACCAAAACCCTAGATCAAAACTACTCAAGCATAATAGAAACAGAAACTAAAACCAAATTCATTAAACAAACCATAAGTATTCAATACAAACCAAGAGAAAACAGTAGAAATAGAGATGAGTGTAGAGATAGAAAGATAAAACCTGGATTGCTAAATGTAAAGAAATACAATGCTGAATTGCTGTCAAATCTAAACTAAGAACATGAAAGTAAACTCCAATCCTACTCTAAACCTAATCCTAAGGTGTTTCCTAAGCTTAAGAACTCATTCCCCAAGTGTATTTTCGGTCCTCCCCCTTTCTCTTGCGTTTCCCCCTCAATATATATCACTTTGGGCGGCCAAAACCCTAAAAAATACAGTGGTCACAGACTCGTAGCACGGCTATGTCCCAGGACACGGCCTGGTCGTGCTTCAGGCTCGTTTCTAGGAGAATGCTGCACATCTTGCCCAGAGCACGGCCTGGCCGTGCTTCATGCTGCCATGCTCAGAATTTGCTGATTTTTAGTGGGCTTGCTCCTTGCTTCCTCCTCAACATATTCCATATCCATTTGGCACTTCTCATGAGTGTTTTCCCTTGCTTCTTGGCTTCTTTTGCTCACCTACAAGCATAAAAACAACCAAAGCAGTATCCAAAGCAAAGCATAACCAAAAGCATGGAAATAACCACAAGTTTGCTACGAATTAGAGGATAAAATATAGACATTAATACTCAAAATTTCCCTTTATCAACCACTCAGAGGAACAATATTGGAGGAAAAAAAATTTGGAATAGATAAAGTTTGAACTACAACAAAAATAAACCACAAGCTTACTACACATGCAATGAAACCAAATATGGAATATTTATTCGTGTAAATTATTCGAAACAAATAAATCAACACTTCATTATAATCTTTCTTATGGGATTAGATTATAACATGCAAATGATTTAATTTCTTTATGGTGGGACTAGAATGGGATTTATAAATAACTATATAGGCTTGTGGGCAACTAGAATTTAAATATATCAATGTTACTATCCCATTCTAATTAATCACTTAGTTATAATAATTACCCTGTGGGTTAAATTATTATATATCTATGATTAATTACAATTATTAATGGCATTAACTTTATGTGACTAAACTTTATGCCACTTGACATTTTTGTAATTAATAATGATATGGCTATTACTTAGTGAAAAGTCTAAAGATCTTTGTTTCCTCAATAACACAATCACCAGAAATAAGTGAGAATAGAGAAAATTTGTTTAGTCTATTCAAGATTTTGATTCATGTACTTAATGGAGAATAACATGTTTTCTTATAAAATAGAGATCTTTATATATAAAAAAAATATTTTCTGAGTGTTTCATTGTATCATTCTTTTTATCAAATAAGGGATATTTATAATTGATGAATTATTATCATGACCACCACGAACCATTTCACATAGGAACAACTTTTTACACAGGGATACTTTTTCATATAGGGACATCTCTTCTCATAAGGTCACTTATTCACATAAAGAGATAACTACCATATAAAAATACGTCACACACACACACACACACACACACACAGATATATATATATATATATATATATATATATAATTAATGTGGATAACAAAGAAAATTACTCGTAACTCCCCAAAACTTTTGAAGGCATACCTAATAATGATGAAAATGGATCAAGAGAATATCTCAACGTAAGGATGATAAAAAGTTATTAAGTTGAAAATGTTAAATTTTCAAATGAATTTTGTGACATTTTTTAAGATTAAAAAACTTCTTTTGCTTATTGCACTTTGTAATTCAAAATATAAACCTCCCTCTAGAGTTATGATATTTTTATTTGCGAAACTTCAAAGTATTGAATTGCAAGTCTCTTGAAAGAAAGTTTTTTTTCCCTATGTTATGAATGATAACGAGATAAAATGATAATTTGATGCTAGCTAAATGAAGATGGAGACGGTGACTCAAAATTTCCAACAAGTAAGTTATGCATAAAAAATAAATTAAGAAAGTGTTTTTTTCATCATTTTGATTAAGTTACTAGAATTGATTTGACATTGCCACTAACCTTATATAAACATCATTTTTGTCCTTCAACTTCATCAACAATGCCATACTATTTTCCTCATTAGACGTATCCTCAATATACTAGAGAAACATATAATGGCTCCACCAAAATATATGCTTGCAATGACAATGTTATTTTTTGCTATCAGTGCATCATGGATGACACCTGGAATCTCATGAAATGACGGTCCTAAGAGCTTTGATGCTATAATACCCTCAAATCAATTTTCACCAATAGAATCTCCTAAGTTTTATGATTTATAGCTTAGATGTTCACAAAAGCTTTAGAAAAAATGTGGTCATTTGACATTATCTATTATAGTTTATCAAAATGTAAATGTCACTTATGAGTGTTGTACAAACATAGTCAACAGGGTGGGAAAGCATTGTTACGACAGCTTGATCATACCCATTCTTGAAACAACTACATTCAAAGACAAAGTTTCCCAAATCGCAACAAGCAATAAGCAAGTGTAGAACCGATGTGCTTCTGAAGCTAAAAGTTTATTACATTCTCTCTAGTTTACCTAGAACTCGTGAAATATACAATAACGTAATTTTAGAATAAAGTCTACTATGTCTTTGAATTTCTTTTTCTCTAAATATTCATGGAGGAGATGGTGTCTTGAATCAAGGGCAGTTCAATAACAAACGACAATTTTTATTTTAAAATTATCAAAAGAAAATTTGTAAAATTTATAAATCATTATTCTAACAAGTGAATTTATTTGATTTTATCGTTTAAAATAACAATTATTCTTGCTTTTTATCAAAGAAAAGTTTTAATTCAAAATAAGAAAATATTAATTTTTGAAACAAAAAAAATGTAAAGGTATTGACTTGACGAATAATTTTTAAGAATAATTTATGTTGTTATGAGAATAATGTTTGAAAATTATTTTTACTATAACATTTAAAAATTACTTAACATAAAGGCCTATTGTGCAATCACTTATTCCTAAAGACTTAGATACGTGTTAAGGGCTAATTGAATTAAAAAAAATATAGGTGTGTCAAGTAAATTTAAAAATTAACTTTTTTATAATTTTTAAGAATTATCCACTACAAAAAATAGAGGTTTCAGTGGCGACCATTAAAGTCGCCACTGAAAATCACTTTTAATGGCGATATTACTAAGTCGCCGCTAAAAATTAATGTTCAGTGGCGACCAGAGAAAATGGCCACTGAAAGTTGAGCTTTTAGTGGCGGCTTTGTCCAATCGCCACTGAAAATCTACCTTTTAGTGGCGACACAAAGAAAGTCGCCATTAAAAATAAAATTTTTTGACTTTCAGTGGCGACCTGTCGCCACTGAAAGTAAAAAATTCAAATTTTTTTTTTCTTTTTTATCACATTTTAGCACATTTAAATTAACTGTATTTTGGTTAAAGTATATAAAATTTTAGTTATAAGATAAGATAATGTGTTAAATATTCATTAATAAAATAAATTTGAAAATTTTGTTAACAAATTAATTTTTAATTAAATACTAAATGATAAGATAAAATTTTGAAATAAAATTAAACATGTATACATGTATAAAAAATCAAAATAACTATTTACTTTAGCAATTGATAAAAAAAATTTATTATTATTAAAATAAATTTAAAAAAAGGTTTTGAAAAAATTTAAAATACACTAACATATCCTAAAAAACAAGTGAGCATATCTCTTAATAAAAAGAGTATTAAATTTATTTTATTCAAATTTTTCAGTGGCAACCCGGGGCCACAAAAAGTCCAAAAAGAAAACAATCACAAGGAAGAAAACGAAAATTGAAAAAAAATCAGTCTTTGTCGCGCCTCCAGCAAATAAACCCGCGTCCTGCCCTATTTTCTTCGTCGTAATACTCTGTTTTGATTTTTTTTTTTTTAATTTTGGCTACAATTTTTTATGAATTTGCGGTTCAGTTTTATTGGCAAGACGAACTAGTAGCTTCGAATATATCCGTGTATGGTATTTTTTTCAATTTATGAATTTCTGCTCTGTGTTTTGTGATCAAAATTGTTGCGCTAATTCTCTTCAGTAGCATTATCAATTGAATTGAACAAGGATTTACTACTCCATTTCCCTCTTCAGTGGCATTTTCCTCTTCTCTGTTTTCCTTATTTTAGGGATTCAATATGAGTTTTGCGAGTGCGAGATTTTTCTGGGTGAAGTGGCATTGGATGCGACTGGAGTCCCATTACTGGATGAGACTCATTCTATGGCAAGGCAATCTGACACTGTTCTCCTTGGTGCAATTGAAGGGTAGCTATCACATTCTGACCCTCTTCTTTCAGAAAACATTAGTTGTCCTTTTCTTAACTCAACTATTTAAGGTATAAATGGAATGGAAATGAGAAACGTTTGAAGCCAGAGACTGGGTTGCTTCAGATATAGGAAGGCCTTAATGCATTTCCAAATCTAATACCAGCAACTGTATTTCCCCAGGCAAGAAATTATCAATCAAGTTAGTGCTTCATATTGAATCATCCTACCTTATAATTTATATTGGGCAAACTCATTGGAGGTGTATGGAATCTTTGATTCTGGCTTAAATATTGTCATTTTCCACAATTCTTAAATATTTATTTCATTTTTCTTTCTTTCTTTAATAATGGATTTGTGACCCTTACTCATATATTTGGGACTAATTCTTGTTGCTGCTCTGTTGACAAAGCCAATGTGATAAAGGTACTAATTTTAGCATTAAGCTACGATACTTACTCAGAAACTAAAATTGTGTTTGAGTGTTGCAATCATCAACGTTCCAGAGGAAAAGAGTTAGGACAGTAGCATCTAATTAATTATCCTGACTTTGAACTCTCACACATGTATGTTGATAATGCTGCAATGCAATCAGTTTGCTACCCAAAACAGGTCTACTGATGGAATGATATATCTTGGCTTAAATACAATTTTGATTCTTCTGGCATTGTAAATTTTTTAATTTGGTTCAGAATGAAGCAATATTACTCTTTTATTGTTTTAAAAGATGCAATTAAATCATTTTTTGGTATCAAAAGTCTATTTAAGCCATACTTCTATCATTTCACTTTTACATGAAGAAAAATGTTTCAATCATGATGACTCGCTTTGAATATAGCAGTTTAGCACAACTGTAACCAACAGCATATTTGCTGATGTATTATCTGATGAGACTTTCAATGATCACGAAGTGCTAGGAAGCTTCCTTCTGCTAGCCTTTTTGAACCTATACATCTTTCTGCACCTGATACTGCCAAACAAGATAAGGCAAAACTATTTGCCACTATTCTTAGTCTTGCTATGCTTTTGAGATGTGGGTTTGGAGAAGAAAGGCAGTTGAGAGAATTGACAATGCAGTTTTCAACACCTTGAACTGGCGATCTCAAACTTCTAACATCCATTCTGCTGGAACAGTAAGCATCTCTCTCAGTCTGGACATTAATGTAAATAACTATACTTTTGTATTGAACTCTAGATTATATTCAACGTTGTGATTTAACTTCTGTGAGGGCCTAGAGAAAAACTATACTCCTCCATTCCCAGTTGAATATTGAACTTTGCCATAATAATTGTTTTGATAAGGAGCAGGAAACTCACTTGGGATTATTGGGCTCAAAACTTTGACTAATCAATTAGGGAGACTATTTTTTATTTATTGAAACTTTTCTTCATACAATTTGAATATTCAAATATTAGGTTGAATTTCTCTAACATTTACTTATTATAATAGAAACTCAAGAGACTATACATTATATTTAAAAGTAAAGTGGATAGAAAATATTAATTAAATTAAAATTAAAGAAATTAAATTATTTTTTTGAAAATAGTAAGGGTTTGATCAGGAGTAGCGAAAGAATTTCCACCCTATATTTTGAAAGTTTAATAAAAGAAATAATAATAACTCATTGTTTAAATTTACAGTAAAATTCAATTTATTCTTTGAATAAAAACAACATAGTGAAAATTTTAACAACTTTAATTTTATTATGTTGCAGTGAATTTTCTATACCTAATTTTATAATTGTATTGGTTATAAGCTTTTGTTCTCAATCTTTACAGGTATGCGATGATCGGTCAATTGATACAAAAAAAATCAATTATGGCTTTATACATGGATCTTAACCAAAGGCGTCAGACTGATTCTTCTACAAAATTGCGTCAGACTGATTCTTCTACAAAATTTATATAGCTAGTGATAGGAGCATTTGTGTTAGAATTAACTAATTTCATTTGTAATTAGTTACTTTTTTTGTTTTTAGTGTAAATAATAATATTACATTAAATATTTGTGATTGAAATAATTATAGTTGAATATAAGTTTAAATAATGAACATTTTCTTTTTATTATAATTTTAGTAAGATAACTAATTTATTAATTATACATTTTATTTTTAATTACTTTTTGGATCAATATCCACATATTATAATAATAAAGAAATTAACACAATTAAAAAAAATTACACATTAAACTTTTAGTGGTGACACAAATTGTCACTAAAAGAATATTTTATGCTTTGGCAACGACAAAAATTGTCACGAAAAGTCTACTTTCAGTGGCGACTATAAAAAGTCGCCACTAAAAGTGAACATTTAGTGGCGACTTTGTCGCCACTGAAAGTCTAATTTTTAGTGGCGACCTGTTAAGTCGCCACGAAATTTCTAACAGCAATTTTATAGTGACGAAAAGTCGCACCTAAAAATTTTTAGTGGCGACTTCAAGACAAAGTGTTTTTTTGTAGTGATCTTTGGAGTTCAAAAAGAACTTATATTAAAAACGTGTTTGGTTGGATATTTGCGTGCCTAAAATAATGAATTTTGATTTTCCATCATCCCTTCCAGTGAGAAAGAATTTTAAAATTAATTAAATAAAACAAAATGCCAACTATTTCCATGAGTTGATGTTCCCCAACCGTCTTTATACTTATTTGGCTAAAAAAGAACAGCCTTTATCAAGAAAACTGATAAAGTGAACTTCAACCATTTCCAATAATTGATGTTTCTTCAATTGTCTTTATCAGTATTTGGCTGAAAAAAAACTGCGCGCATTTATCAAGAAAATGGAAGGGCAGTACTGTACACCACCTTGCCAGAAAAAGAAAGGATAAAAAGATAGAGCCCGTTTGTATATCTTTGTAAACCTTACCTTCACTCTTTTCCTTTTTTCTGTAGTACCCTCTGCTGCAGTGGAAAATCCTGATCCCTTTATCAACAAGTTCATAAATAATTAAAACGTGTTTGGAAACACGGTTGTCGCTTTTCTAACACTTTCCAAGAAAAAAGGGAAAATTCCATAATCTATTCATAAAAAAACAATTAAATATCATTGCCATGAGTTTCCATTGTTTTCTCACCCATTTTCCAACCTACGTGTTTAAATGAGCAAGGCAGGTTTTTGCTGCTTCCAAAATTCTGATATTTTTAATAAATAAAACTAAAAAACGTTGGTGTGTTAATTTCAAACAATTTCAAATTTCATACCTCATGCATCACTAGGGAATTTCATCGAGTTGGATTTGTAATAAAGTTCCCTAAATTTTAAAATTTTAAGACTTAAGTTTAAAGTTAAACTCATTCTCTATTCACACACACACACACACAAATATATATAAAAGCATTTTTTTCTCAAAGTTATCATAATTTTATTATATTTAATTTATTTAAAAATAAAAAAATGATAGATAATAAATAATATATAAATAATAAAAAACAACTCATGTATATAATTGTATACATTTAAAAAATGATAATTAACTAATAAATTATGTTGTTGGATAATCTTAATATTGTATATACGGTTAAAAGTTTCTTTTTTTTTTGGGGGCAAACTATTGGCCTAATATTTGAACTCGTATTTAAAATTCATTTACCCCAAGGACACAAGTCTAAGTCCATCAAATTAAGCCATATATATTCACCGGTACAGCAAACCTCACTCACAAACACTATTAATGAAAATAGTCAAGCTGACATTTCTTTAAAGAAAAAGTCAATCTAAAATAAGAAATAGAACTGCCAAAGTACAATTCAATGATCTTTACAGGATCTAATAATCATTTAGTTATAGCAGGCTTGATGAAATTTCTTATATTTTATAAGGCTACAATGGTACTCTGTTGATGATATTATAACATATTGTTTCTCTCTATCATACATGAATCATGTGAGGTATTCTTCGTTATCACTTTCAAGCAAAAAATAAACTTGAATAGTTCCATCATTTCCATGAGATGCATGTTCTGAACAAATAATTTCGTCAAATATATTATGTTCCTGTTTTTTCTTTTTATAATTCCAACTGTCTAGTAGATATTTTCAATTAATTTTTTTTATTTTTCAAATTGATTCAATTTATAAAAAAATTAATAAATCAAATTAATTATTATTAGATATAAAAATGCATGTTAATTAGCTAAGTTCCATTAAAAATATATTAATATAATTACCTACATATCTATTAATTATTATTATAATCTATTAATTTTTTGTAGATTGATTATATTTAAAAAAAAATTTATGATAATGTCATGCCTCAATTTAATGGAACGTGAATAACACAATTAACAGATAATTTTACCCTCATTTATTTGCAAACGGCGTTACAATATCACATATTAGGAAAACTAACATACATTTACAGGTTTCCAATCTAACTAATTATACATGCCAAAAACTACACTTATCAACATTACAACAGAAGCAGGGATTCTACCTATGGCGTTCAGAGCATACTCTATATTACTATGACATAATATTTTAAACATTTCGAACCTTGAAAGCAACATAGGCTCATTCAGAGAATAAAACACCTAATTGATCACGTAGTAGCAGGACCAAACTCTGTATCTTTATTTTTTTAAAAAAGATAAGCATCGTGTAGTGAGTTTGACAACTCAATGAGCAGATAATACCTCCTATGACTTTTCAGATCAACATATGGATGTACTCATATATTAAAATTTATCACATCGAAAATTACAGTTCAAAAGTACATCTATATGGGACTCGCATTTTCAAATATTTTCAGTTCAAATCACATTCAGTTATCTGTAACCATATATGATACAATATGATTGTTAATCAAACATTGATATGCATAAAAAACAAAGTCTTATAAAAATATTAAGAGGATCCTATTTCAGAACCACCATATCATAGTTCAATCCCTTTCGTACTTTGTTGGTGTAATATTTGCCTATACTTAACATCTCAGCCAATGTTTGTCCTACCACCATTCAAGAGGACACGTGAAGGGACTCTAATATGGGTAATTTTCCAAGCACAAAGCAAGGGAAGGAAAATCACATTTCAAATAATTGTCATCTCGCCCAAATAGGAGACATCCTGCTCTCCATCACATATCATATTCCGTGTGTTGGCCCTCACACGAGGCTAGCACCAACCCTGCCAGCTAAAGTATCAAGATACACCAGGACTAACATCACTTGCTGTTAGAAAATAGTGTTTCTAATAGGATTCCTCCAAAAAATTATCATATGCACATATTCCACATCATTCAAAAGAGAATTTTCAATATAATACAAAATTTCAATCTCAATACAGCTCATCTGTCTTGAATTTTCCAATCAGGGTTTATCACATATACTTGCCCTTTTTGGAGGCAATCATATAGCTTTATAAATCAATGTCACATGTATAAATATTCACTTTATCATTTAATGAGAAATACATGTGATATCAGATATACCATGAATTCAGAAATCTATTTTCAAAACTATACTCTTCTTGAACTATATTCCAAATTGTAATCAATTCAAATAATTTAATGCATTTCAGAAATATATAAAAGTGTAAATATCTAATAAACATAATCAATTACATATTTAAAGATCAAGAAGAGTATTGGGCAAGTCATAGAAAGAATCATCTACTCACAAAGTTAGAGTTCCGAGTTGGACAACCCTAAAATCTACATTTTCAGTCTAAATTTAGCCAAATAGACCTCAAAAATGAGTCATGAAGGTCCAAAAATCTTGCAAATGACTCCAGATTCGCGAAATTTGACCTCTGGGAGCTCGGTCAACACAACGCAACTGGGTGTTGGAATCACGCGCTGCATGCACCACCATAGGGGCTGCACATGGGTGTCACTCCCTGAGGGAGAAGAGATGCGTGGGGGAACGTGCAAGAGAGGATGAACCTAAAATTTGAGATCCTAAGGTTTCAGTACCTTATAGATTAATCTACGATGTTAGCTTTTTGTGTTTGAAAACCACATATAGGAGTTTCGAAAATAACCTCTTTAGGTGATTTTTCCTTCTATTTTTTAACCAATCTCCAGCCAATTTTCCAGAAACCAATAGGATGGATTTGTAGAACTCCTCGTTTTGAGTTTGTTGGTGGTAGTGGTGTCAAAATATGAGATCCAAAAGTGGTAGAATTCTAGAGAGAAGTTTTAGGGTTTCGAGAAAGAAAAATTTGAAGGAGAGAGAGAGAAATCCGAAATTTCTGCTTCTTGGGTGGCTGATGCCCTTAAAATATCCTAAGGGACCTTTCTGCAAAAATTTATTTTTAGAGGGAGGTCCTTGCAAATTTTTCTTATTTACATTTTGACCCTTAAACTTTTAAGAAATTGCATTTTGGCCCCAAAATGTAAATTCTCATATATTTTTTTATAGTTCTTCAACCCATGTAATAAATAAACATATTTTCCACGATTCTGATCTCTATTTTCAAAATCTTCTCTTTTATTCAAAATTTTCTTTAATTTAGGATTTCCTTTAAATTTTAAGTCTATTACATTCTTCCCCCTTTAAGAAATTCGGTCCCTGAATTTCATTACCATAGTTGTAAATAAACACTAACCTCATTGTTCAAACAAATGTGAGTATCTGGCGTGTAAGTTATTCTCTTTTTTCCAAGTAGCCTCCTCAGAAGAGTGATTTTTCCATATCACTTTCACTGTAGGTATTTCTTTTGAACTCAATTTCTTTACTTGTTTGTCCACTATCGCTACTGGTTGTTCCTCATAAGTTAAATCTTTCTGTAACTGAATTTGTGGACATTGTATAATATGTGTAAAATCTGGTAAATACTTCCGTAGCATAGACACATGAAAAACTGGATGGACATTACCCAATTCAGGGAGTAAAGCCAAACGATAAGCTATTAGGCCGATTCTATCAAGAATTTTAAATGATCCTATGTACCGTGTACTTAACTTCCTTTTCTTCCCAAATCCTACTACTCTTTTTATATGAGATATTTTCAAAAAGACATGTTGACCTATGACAAATTACAGTAGTCGACGTTTATTATCGACATAGACTTTTTGTCTACTCTGAGCTGCTAATAACCTTTCCTTAACTAATTTTACCTTAATCAATGCATCTTATACCATATCAAGCCCTAAAATCTTAGCTTCGCCTATCTCAAACCATCTGATCAGAGAACGGCAACGTTTAACATATAATGCCTCAAAATGAGCTATTTGTATACTAGCTTGGTAGCAATTATAAGAAAATTCAGCTAGGGGCAAAAATCTTTTCCAACTACCTTAAAAGTCTAACACACATACCCGTAGCATATCTTCCAATATTTGGATGGTTCGCTCAGATTGTCCATCTATTTGAGGATGGAACGTAGTATTGAGATTTAACTTTGTGCCCAAAACTTCTTGGAAGGCTCTCCAAAAACAAGTTGTGAACTGTGGTCCTCGATTAGAAATAATTGATATTGGCACTTCATGAAGCCTTACTATTTCACTCATATATAAACTTACATACTAAGCTACGTTGTATGTAGTTTTCACTAGTAAAAAATGTGTTGATTTAGTCAAACTATCAATGATCAACCATATTAAATTAAACCCTTTTGGTGTCCGCGATATCCCTGTAACAAAATCCACAGTTATTCTTTCCTATTTCCATTCAGGTATCTCTATCTGCTAATGTAGTCCTGCAAGCCTTTGATGTTTTGCTTTTACCTGCTGGTAAGTTAAACATCGAAAAATATAATCAACTATGTCTTTCTTCATACCTTTCCACTAATAAATTTCTTTAAGATCCTTATACAATTTAGTTATTTCAGGATGAATGGTATATATAGATCTATGAGCTTCCTCTAAAATTTCTTTCTTAAGTTCTTCTTTATCAGGTACACACAACCGCTTACCCAATCTCAGAATTCCTTCAGGGTCTACAATAAATTCAACTTCATCGCCATTTTTCACCTCTTCAATTTTCTTGCATAAATAAGCATCCTCTTTCTGTGCCATTTTTACCTGCTCAATCAAAGAGGATTGAAATTGTATATGGGCCAATAATATCCTATGCTCCTTTAATTCCATTACTACCCCATTACTTTCCAATTTATGCCTTTCTTTAACCAACGACCTCCTTACTACTATGATATGAGCTAAACTACTCATAAACTTCCTACTTAATGCATCAGCCACTACATTGGCTTTACCTAGATGGTATAGTATTGTGCAGTCATAATCTTTAAGTAATTCCATCCATTGTCTTTGTCTCAAGTTAAGATCTTTTTGTTAAAAAATATATTTGAGACTTTTATAATCTGTATAAATTTCGCATGTCTCACCATACAGATAATGCATCCAAATTTTGAGAGCAAAAACTACTACTGCCATTTCTAAGTCATGAGTCAGATAATTTTGCTCATGTGGTTTAAACTGTCTAGATGTATATGCAATGACTCGACCATTTTGCATTAACACACATCCTAACCCAATTCTCGATGCATCACAATATACCATATATCCTCCGATACCTGAAGGAATTACTTGCTAAACCAGGAAAACTATGAATCTCTGTAATTGTCGTAGGGCGTGGCCATTGCTACATCGCTTCTACTTTTTTAGGATCAACTTAAATACCATCTTTGGTAACCACATGCCCTAGGAAGGTAACACTACTAAGCCAAAATTTACATTTTTAAAACTTAGCATACAACTAGTGTTTTTTTAGCGTTTGTAAAGTTATTCTTAAATGTCGCTCATGCTCCTCTTAACTCTTTGAATATACTAAGATATCATCAACAAATATAATAACAAATTGATCTAGGAAATATTTAAATACTCTATTCATCAAATCCATGAATGCAGCTGGAGTATTTGTTAAACCAAATGGCATTACTAAGAACTCATAGTGCTCATACCTAGTCCTAAAAACAGTTTTTGAAATATCCTCCTTCTTTATTCTCAATTGATGATACCCATATCTCAAATCAATCTTTAGAAAACATTGGGCACCTTGTAACTAGTCAAATAGATCATTTATACGAGGTAATAGATACTTATTACGTATTGTCACCTTATTCAACTATTTGTAATCAATACACAGCCATAATGATCCATATTTCTTTTTCACAAATAAGACTGAAGCACCCTAAGGAGAAGTACTAGGGCGTATAAATCCCTTGTCTAACAAGTCTTGTAACTGATTTTTTAATTCCTTAAACTCAGTCGGTACCATTCTATATGGGGGTATAGACACTAGTTGAGTTTTAGGAAGTAAATCAATACTGAACTCAATTTTTTGTTTTGGGTGTAATCTTGGCAACTCATCAGGAAATTCTCTAACCACTAGAACCTGTTCTACCTTGATGTACTTCATATCAACATCTTTGACTATTGCTAAATACTCTTTGCATCCTTTTTGTAACAGTTTATGAGCTGTTAGAGTAGAGATTAAGTTACTAGGCGCCTCACTACAATCTCCTTGTATTAAGAAGGAAGAGTCTCCAAGAATGTTAAACTTAATCACCTTAAGGTGACAGTCTAGAATGGCATGGCATGATGACAACCAATTCATTGCTAGTATCACATCAAAGTTTACCATATCTATACCTATCAAATCTAGAAGAGTCTCCTTATCTTCTATCGAAATCTCGCATAATTTATACACATCATTTACTAGTAAGAATTCACCCATTGGAGTAGCAACAAGAAGAATGTAAACTAGTAGGATCTCTATCCAATTTCTTAGCAAAGCAGGGTGATATATAAGAATGAGTAGAACCAGGATCAAACAAAACATATGCTTTATGGGAACATACTGATAATGTACCTGTTATAACTGCATTTGAGGCTTGAGCATCATGTCTTGTCAAGGCAAAAACTGAGGATTATTCTCGACCTCGACTTCCAGATCCTCTACTAGTACCACCACTATTTGCTTGAACTGAAGCTGCTCTATTTGCTCGTGTTGGTACAGATGTAGGGGGTGAAGCTGGTTGTACTGATGCTTGACTAAAATTTTATAATTGTGGACAATGCCTCATCAGATAACCCATTTGTCCATACTTAAAACATGCCCTAGTTTCTCTATGACACTATCTAGTATGATACTTGCCACAAATGGGACATGGTGGAATTGATCTTGAATCTTGTTGGCTAACAGGTCTCATATCTTTTTGATTCATTATTTGCTTATTGATATTAATTGATGTCTGGTTAGAGCTACCAGATCCTGTTTGAGTAAAACACTGTGGATTTTGAAATACTGATCTTCTGACATTAGGATTATAACTAGTTTGGATATTACTATCTCGATCTCTTGTTCTTCTCCTTAAACCTTATATATCCACTTACTCTCGTGTTTTCATCATTCTAGCACAATTTACAGCTGCTGAATAAGTTGGAAAATGATTCATCTGAGGACCCACGTATTTAAACAATGGACATATCAATCTCGAAACAAATCTGTTAATTCTATCATTTTTTAGTAGGAACCAAATAGGGTGCATATCTAAAAAACTGAGTAAAACGGATGTCATATTCAAAAATTGTCATATCTAGAAAATCTCTTAATTCTATCTTTGTTTGTCCCTTTCACTCATTGGCAAAAAAAGATTGATAAATGCTTCTTTAAATTCTTCCCACACCATTGGTGGTAAAGTAATTGCTCTTCCCTATTCTAGAGAATCAAACCAAACTTGAGCCACATTTGATAGCTGAAAGAACACTAGTTCAACAGATCTTCTAGGAGAACACCTCAAAGCTTTGAGAACTCGTTCCATAGCGTAAATGAATATCTGTGGGTCTTCCTGAATATTTGACCCCAAAAAAGTCGGGGGTTTCAACTTAAGGAATTTTGGTAATGACACCTCAATCCCTATAAACTTGTCTTCTTACTCAGCTGTTCTTCCTAATTCTTGCGCTTCCAGAGCATTTTATAGTAGTTGGCCATCCCTTCTACCCTGTTCTAATATAAATCTAGCTAATGTCTCTAAACTCCTACATATGCTAGCAATCATATCAGCTATTCTATCATGTGGCTCCTGAAGGGGTTCAACTCTCTTCTTAGAAACTCTATCAGATACATGGGCCTGTTCATCTTCCCCTAGGTCAGCCTTTTCCACGGCCCTTTTGTACTAGAATTGTAGATTGTGCCGAATCTTCAGTAAAAGGTGCACGATCTACAACTTCTCTAATAACCGCTCAAGTTCTTGGCAGCATTATAGACTATACAGAACAAAATACCTTTTTAAGATACCATAATATTCAGTCAAACCTTATGTTAGGAACTTTAGCAAACTTGGAATAGAAATAAAGTTAATATCCTATAAAATCTCCCAACATCACCTAAAGTATAAATATGTCCGGTTCATATCCATACTAAAGGTCCTACTAAAGAATCCTTCGTTCTGATAGCCACAGGGAAATCTAATGCTTTAATACTAACTTGTCACACCCCGATTTAATGGAACATGAATAACATAACTAACAGATGACTTTACCCTCATTTATTTGCAAACGGCATCACAATATCACATATCAGGAAAACTAACATATGTTTACAAATTTCCAATCTAACTAATTATACACGCCAAAAACTACACTTATCAACATTACAGCAGAAGTAGGAATCCTACCTGTGGCGTTCAAAGTATAATCTAGATTACTATGACATAATATTTTAAACATTTCGAGCCTTGAAAGCAACGTTGGCTCACTGAAAGAATATGACACCTAGTTGATCACGTAGCGACAGGACCAAACTCTATATCTTTATTTAAAAAAATGTAAGCATCGTGTAGTGAGTTTGACAACTCAGTGAGCAGATAGTACCTCCTATGACCTCTCAAATCAACATATGAATGTACTCATATATTAAAATTTATCACATCGAAAATTACAGTTTAGAATTACATCCATATGAGACCTGCATTTTCAAATATTCTCAGTTCAAATCACATTCAGTTATCTGTCACCATATATGATACAATATGATCATTAATCAAATATTGATATGCATAAACAAACATTTCTTATAAAAATATTAGGAGGATCCCATATAAGAACCACCATATCAGAGTTGAATCTCTTTCGTACTTTGTTGGTGTAGGATTTGCATATACTTAGCATCTCAGCCAAGGTTTTTCCTACCACCATTCAAGAGGACACGCGAAGGAACTCTAATATGGGCAATTTCCTAAGCACAAAGGAAGGGAAGGCAAATCACATTTCATATAACTAGCATCTTGCCCTAAATAGGAGGCATCTCACTCTCCATCACATATCATATCTCGTGCGTTGCCCCTCACACGAGGCTAGCACCACCCCTACTAGTTAAGGTATCAAGTTGCACCAGGGCTAACATCACCTGCTGTTAGCAAACAATGTTTTTAATAGGATTCCTCCACAAAATTATCATACGCAAATATTCTACATCATTCAAAACAGAGCTTTCAATATAATATAGAATTTTATTCTCAATGCAGCTCATCTGTCTTGAATTTTCCAATCAGAATTTATCACATATACATACCCTTTCTCGAGGCAATCATATAGTTTTATAAATCAATGCCACATGCATAAATATTCACTTTATCATTTAATGAGAAATACCATGAGTTCAGAAATTCATTTTCAAAACTATACTCTTCTTGAACTATATTCCAAATTGTAAGAAATTCAGATAATTTAATGCATTTCAAAAACATATAAAAAGTGTAAATATCTTATAAATATAATCAATTACATGTTTAAAGTTGAAGAAGAGTATATGGTAAGTCATAGAAAGAATCATCTATTCACAAAGTTAGTGTTCTGAGTTGAATAACTCCAAAATCTACGTTTTCGGTCCAAATTTAGCCAAATAGACCCCAAAATTGAGTCTGGAGGGTCCAATAACTTTGAAAATGACTTCGAATTCACAAAATTTGACCTCCAAGAGCTCGATCAATGCAAGTCAATACAACAGGGTGCTGGAGTCACGCACTACACACGCCCCTAAAGGGGCTGCGCGTGGGCGTCACTTGTCGAAGGAGAAGCAGCGCGTGGGGGCGCATGCAAGGAAGGATGAACCTGAATTTTGAAATCCTAAGGTTTCGATACCTTCTGAATCGATCTACGGTGTTATTTTTTACGTTTGAAAACCATAGATAGAAATTTCGGAGATTACCTCTTTAGGTGATTTTTCTCTTCATTTTTCGTCCAATCTCTAGACAATTTTTCAAAAACCAATCGGATGAATTTGTAAAACTCTTCATTTTGAGTCCGTTTGTGGTGGTAGCGTCGAAATTCGAGATCCAAAAGTGATAGAATTCTAGAGAGTAGTTTTAGGGTTTCGAGAGAGAAAAATTTGGAGGAGAGAGAAATAAATCAGAATTTCCTACTTCTTGGGTGGCTGAGACCCTTAAAATATCATAGGGGACATTTTTGCAAAAATTCAATTTTAGAGAGAGGTTCTTGCAAATTTTTTTATTTACATTTTGAACGCTAAACTTTTTAAAAAATTGCATTTTGACCCCAAAACGTAAATTCTCATATTTTCTTTCTAATTCTTCAACCTATGTAATAAATAAATATATTTTTGACGGTTCTTATCTCGATTTTCAAAATCCTCTCTTTTATTGAATTTTTTTATAATTTAGTATTTCCTTTGAATTTTAAGACTATTACAGATAATGTATTATATTTTCTCTTTTTTCATACCTGAATCGTGTGGGAAAAACTATAACTTATTCACTTTCAATAGAGACAATTGAAAAAACAACGGAGATAATTTAATTATATTTTTTATTCCTCTAATTTATTAAAAGATAATTTATGTTCTCTAAATTGAATGAGAGTAGCATTGCGTCTCTAATTTACTTTTCAAGATAATTTTGTGCAATGTTAATTTGAGAAATAATATCTATCTAATTATTAATTAAAATAATTAAGAAAATAATATAGGATAATAACTTAATGTTTTCATTAAATTACAAAAAATAAATAAATGCACATAAAAGCACGTTTACTCTTCTTATACTGAATGCTAATCCCAATAAACACTCTCTCGTTTATGTGCTTAATTAATAAATGCATTTAGGAGATTTTTAAAGTTGAACATAAATTAAACGTTAACTTCAAGATATTGGCCTACTAGTTAAGGAGGTACACTTCTTATATTGATTACTCGAGATGCAGACCTTAGGATTACCTCGTAAAATAAAAAAATTTCTAAATATATCTGGTCGACGCATTTTATAAATTGCTTGAAAAGGAAGATAGTCCCACTTGATGCATAAACTGATCCAAAGATATAGCCTTACTTTATAACCTCAAATGCAGTTCTTTAAATATTTTCTATTATGCTTTCTAATAAAAGATAACACGCAAATATTTTATATAATTCAATATTATATAATCGATTCATTTTTAAAAACATTTCTTCACATATAATTTTCTTTTTGAAAAACCCTTTACAAAAATCTAACGAACTTTTTCAGTAGAAGATTAAAATTCAAGGATAGAAATAGAAATGCACTTTATTATCTTCGATAATTCCAAATATAAAATGAACTTGAAATGTAACTGTTTGGATTTGCATGCATGAAATATTTAATGTGATTATAACTTGAATTTCCACATGTTCACTATAAGTTGGTGTTTCTTCAAATGTCTTTTTGTTTGGATGAGGCAGGCCTTATACTGCTGCACATCTATTTCAGTAAACTCAATAATAAAGTAAACTAATTTCTGAATTTTACACAAATCAGTCTATGAAATTATTAATTAACTTGTTGTATGTTAGTTATTTTACTAATCTCTTCTAGAATTAATATTCAATGAATTTGGTATTTTCAAATATTAATTAACTTGTATACTAAAAAAATTTAAAGATCACATTTTAAGTGAATTTATAAATTCAGAGAGCAAATAATTTACTTCTAAAAAATAATTAACCAAAACGTGTTGTGCCTTCATGGCTGCCATGAGTTCCTTCCTTGTTACTTTCTTCAAAATATATTCCACCATTTGTGTTTGAAAATTTGTATGGATCGCACCTCAAATCTCATGAGATGATGGTTCCAAGAACTTTGATGCTCTAACACTCTCTAGTCAATTTTCACTAGAAGAATATCCAAGATTTTATAACTACCTTCGTAAATGTTCACAAAAGTTTATATAAAATTGTAGCTATCTTACATTCTTTGCTATAGTTTTTTGTAATGCTACGGTCACTAGCTAATAAGTGTTGTGACAACATAGTGAATGGGGTGGGAAAGAATTGCTATTCTAGCTTAATCATGCCCATACTTGAATCACCTAGGCAAAGTTTCTCAAGTTACAACAACAATAAGCAAGTTTGGAGCTGATGTGCCTCCATAGGTGTCACGTCCCTAATTTTAGAGTATGTGAAACACATACTTTATGATCATATATTTTTCATAACATGTATAATGTACTCTTTTATAGATAGATATTCCCATGTATACACAATATACAGACCAAGTCTATAAACATCAAAGTACAGCAGAAATAGGGATCCTGCCTGTGGTGTTCAGAGCATACTCTAGAGTACAAATACAGAATGATTTAAACACTGTGAGCCCTGAAAACAATATAGACTACCAAGAGAATATAACACCTAGTTGATCACGTAGCTGCAGGCCTAAACTCTGTATCCTTATCTGAAAAACATATAAATATCGTGTAGTGAGTTTGACAACTCAGTGAGCAGATAATACCTCCTATGTCCTTTTAGGTCAACATATGGATGTACTCATATTTTAACATTTTTCACATAGAAAATATAATTCGAAAGTACATCCATATTAGATATCCAAAACCATATATTGTACTGTATGATCATTAAACAAATTTTGTTATGCATCAGAATATTTCATATGAAAATATTAAGAAGATCCTATATCAGAGTTTAACCCCTTCTGTACTTTGGTAGTATAGGATTTGCCTATACTTAGTATCTCAGCCAAGGTTTGTCTTACTATCATTCAAGAGGACAAGTGAAGGGATTCTAATATGGCATTTCCTAAGCACACAACAGGGAGGGTAATCAAATATACATGCATTTTTTCAAGGAAACCTTATAACTTTACATATTAATGCCATGTACACAATATATTTGCTTTACCATATGATGAGAAATACATTTAAAATCATATATTCAATGAGTTCAAAACTCTATTTTTCAAAACCATACTCTTCTTCAACTACATGTCAGATTGTAAACAAATCAAGTAATTTAATCCATTTTAGAGACATAAAAGTATAAATACCTTGTAAATTGAATCAATTATACATTTAAAGTTCAAGAAGAGCATATAGTAAGTCATAGAAAGAATTATCTACTCACAAGGTAAGGCTCCAGGTTGAACAGCCCCAAAATACACATTTCTAATATAAATTTGATCAAATAGACCTTAAAAACAAGTCCAAAGTGTCCAAAAATCTAGGAAATAACTTCAGAATCCTGAAATTTTTCCTCCAGGAGTTTGGTCAACATTGGTCAACTAGTGGGTATTATTCACGATCGGAATTACTATTCAATGTCAGAATAACTATTTATACTGATTGGATTTACTGTTCATAATGCACAAAAAGTTGTCAGATGGCCGAAAAATTTCATATCATAAGGTTTATCTATCTCCTGAATCCATCTACAATATCGGATTTTCAATTTGAGGTCTCTAAATAAGAGTTTCAGAGTTCACATTTTTCTAAGATTTTCTATTTTCGATCTGCGGCGATTCTTCGGCCGATTTGAAAAATTATTCGACCAATATCATAGTATTCTCCATCCTATATCCAATGGTACCCTTAATTTTGAGATCAGAGACCAGTAGGCACTCCAAATCTAAAGAGAAAACATGGAGGAGAGAAAAACAATATTCACTCGCCCACAGAAATTTTGCAAATTTCTCTTCTTCACGTTTGTATCTCCTCCCTTTTTCTTTTCTTTTTATTTATTATTATTTAATAATTAAAGATTTAAAATTTATTTTTTTATTATATACGTAATAATATTATTTTTCATCCTAAAGTGTCTTAAAATTTTCTAAAAATTTATGTTCTTACAAAACTTTAATTGAACTCTTAAATCATGATTTTCTTAATAAAAAATTTTAATGAAACAAATCGTAATATAAAATAACTTCATGCATATTAAAAGAAAGAAATTTATAAAAATAAAATAAAAATTATTTAAAGTCAAATATAATTATTTTAATCAAAACAAAAATCATTTTAATTAAAAGCGTATTTACTTTTAGCAAAACATAATCACTTAAAATAAAAATATATTTGTTTAAAGCAAAACATTATTATTTAAAATTTACGGGATATTACATTCTTCCCCCTTTAAGAAATTCAGTCATTGAATTTCAAACTATCTTATCACAAGTAAGGAATGAAGTCAAGGCATAACTTACAGTTATTAACCTTACTACTCAAGCAATTGGAGATACCTCTTTTGTATATGATCTTTACTTTCTAAGGAGTTTATTCACTTGACTAGTTTTGCCATATAACCTTAACCATAGAGATTTCTTTCAGCCATAATTTTTTCACTTGTCGATCAATAATAGATATTGGTTTTTTTATACTCATAATTAAGCCAAATTGTTATCCAATTGAATTTCTTGGAATTAGATAACATGAGAAGAATATAATAGATATTTCCTTAGTATTGATGCAAGAAAGACTATACCAACATCACTTAATCCTGATGGCAAAGTTAAGTGATATATGCTATGTATACTTTGTCCAAGATTTCAAAATAATCTATATACTAAAACTTAACTTTTCTTTCTTTCCAAACCTCATTACCTTTTTCATGGGTGAGTCCTTTAAGATAATTTGGTCACCAACTGATAATTTCTAGTACATTCTTGGTCCTTATAGACATTTTGGCTTGTATTGCGCTGCTTGTATTCTTTTCTAATCAATTTCACTTTATCAACAACATCTTACAATAAGTTTGACCTCACTAAATCATTTAACATAAAGTTTGTAATACCTCTTACATAAAGCTTTAAGTCATCCAATATCATTTTATTATAGGCAAATTCTGCTAAGGAATCTTCCAACAAACTCGAAAACATATGCTTAAAAGCATGCCTTCTAAACTAGTATCATCAATTTAAGTTAGTCATATTCTATCTATTGAATGTTATTCCAAATTAGATTCCAAAAACTTAATCTTATTCAACTCATCCACCTATTAGGAGACCTACAATGTTTAATGCAAAATCTCAAATGATACCATTTGTATATTGGCCTGATAACTACTGATATGAGCAAGTTCAACTAAGGACAAATAATTTCTCCCAACTTTCACCAAAATTATATAAAGATACATGAAGCATAACTTCTAATGCATAAAGACATCATTTAGATTTACTATAAGCTACTATAATCTAACTAAGATCCTAAGGCTTCTTAAATAGCTCTCCTAAAACAATATATTCAAATTTTTACTTGTTGACACACCGAACAACGAAAAAAAAAATCACTTATATCTTCTTTTTACCATTATACTATTACAATTCCTTCAAATCTTAGTATATCCCTATTGCCTTGGGTTATCTATATTCATAATCTATGGCTTCTTATGAAATCTCCTTTCTCAACAATTATTCACACATGAATTTTCAATCTCAACATAATTCACCTTGTCACGCCCCTATTTAATGGAACGCGAATAACACAACTAACATATAACTTTACCCTTATTTATTTGCATACGACTTCATAATATCACATATGAGGAAAATATCATATATTTACAAGTTTTCAGTATGACTAAATATACATGCCAAAACTACACTTGACAATATTACAGCAAAAGTAGGGATCCTGCTTGTGACTTTTAGAGCATACTCTAGATTAAAATGACATAATATTTTAAACATTTTGAGTCATGGAAAAAATGTAGGCTCACCCAGAGAATACGATACCTAGCTGATCACGTAGCTGTAGGACCAAACTCTGTATCTTTATCTAAAAAAAAATGTTAAGCATCAGTTAGTGAGTTTGACATCTCAGTGAGCAGATAATACCTCATGTTCATCTCAGATCAATATATGGATGTACTCATATATTAAAATTTATCACATCGAAAATTACAGTTCAGAAGTACATCTATATGGGACCCGCATTTTTAAATATTCTCAGTTCAAATTTTATCAGATATCTGTAACTATATATGATACAATATGATCATTAATCAAACATTGATATGCATTAAAAACATTTCTTATAAATAAACTAGGAGGATCCCATATCAGAATTACCATATCAGAGTTCAATCCCTTCTGTACTTTGTTGGTGTAGGATTTTCCTATACTTAGCATCGCAGCCAAGGTTTGCCCTACCACCATTCAAGAGGACACGCAAAGAGACTCTAATATGAGCAATTTTCCAACCAAAAATTAAAGGAAGGAAAATTACATATCATATAACTGACATCTTGCCCAAATAGGAGGCATCACGCTCTCCATCTTATATCATATCCCGTATGTTAGCCATCACATAGGGCTACCACTACCCCTACTAGCTGAGGTATCAAAGTGCACTAGGGATAATATCACCTACTGTTAGCAAATAGTATTTCTAATAGGATTCCTTCACAAAAATTATCATTTGCACATATTCCATATCATTCAAAATAGAGCTTTTAGTATAATATAGAATTTCAGTCTGAATACAACTCATCTATTATAAATTTTTCAATTAGGGTTTATCACATATACATGCCCTTTCTCGAGGCAATCGTATAGCTTTATAAATCAATGCCACATGCATAAATATTCATTCTACCATTTAATGAAAAATACATGTAGTGTCAAATAAACCATGAGTTCAGAAATCCATTTTCAAAACTATATTCTTCTTGAACTATATTCCAGATTGTAAACAATTCAGATAATTTAATCTATTTCAAAAATATATCAAAGTGTAAATAACTTATAAACATAATCAATAACACATTTAAAGATCAAGAATAGTATAGGGTAATTCATAAAAAGAATCATTTACTCACAAAGTTAGGGTATCAAGTTGGACAATCCCAAAATCCATGTTTTCTGTCCAAATTTAGGCAAATAGACCACAAAAATGAGTCCAGGGGGTCTAAAAATCTTGAAAATGACTCTAGATTTGTGAAATTTGGCCTCCAGGAGCTCAGTCAACACAAGTCAACACAACAGGGCCTGGAACCATGTGCTACACGCGGCACTAGAGGAGCTGCACGTGGATGTCACTTGCCGACGGAGATGCGGTGTGTGGAGGCGTGTGCAAGGGAGGATGATCATAAAATTTGAGATCCCAAGGTTTCGGCGGCACCTTTTGGATCGATCTACGGTTTTAGTTTTTGCATTTGAAAACCACAGATAAGAGTTTCAGAGATTACCTCTTTAGGTGATTTTTCCCCCTATTTTTTGGCCAATCTCTGGCCAATTTTCCAAAAATCAATCAGATGGATTTGTAGAACTCTTTGTTCTGAGTCCGTTGGTGGTGTTGGTGTCGAAATCTGAGGTCTAGAAGTGGTAGAATTTTAGAGAGAAGTTTTGAGATTTCAAAAGAGAAAATTTGGAGAGAGAAATCCGAAAATTATCAGCTCTTTAGGTGGTTGACGCTCTAAAATATCCCGGGTGACCTTTCTACAAAAAAAATAAATTTTAGAGGGAGGTCCTTGCAAATTTTCTTTATGTACATTTTGACCCCTAAACTTTTAAGAAATTATATTTTGGCCCTGAAACGTAAATTATCATATTTTCTTTGTATTTCTTTAATCCATGTAATAAATAAACATATTTTCAATTGTTCTTATCTCCATTTTAAAAATCCTCTCTTTTATTCAATTTTTTTTTAATTTAGAATTTTTTTTTAAGTTTAAGGCTATTACATTCTTCCCCTTTTAAAGAAATTTGGTTCCTGAATTCATTACCATAGTTGCAGATAAACACTACCCTCATTGTTCAAACAAATGCGAATATCTGGCGCGTATGTCATTCTCCCTTTCCCAAGTAGCCTCCTCAGTAGAGTGATTTTTCCATATCACTTTCACTGTAGGTATTTCTTTTGAACGCAACTTCTTTACTTGTTTGTCCACTATCGCTACTGATTGTTTCTCATAAGTTAAATCAAATCGCTACTGGGTTCCAAGAAGTAAATCAATACCAAATTATATTTATCGTTTCAAGGTAATCCTAGAAATTTTTCAGGAAACACATCAAGGAATTCTCTAACAACTAGAACTTGATCTATATTAGTATATTTCATATTTATATCTTTGACCGTTGCCAAATATCTTTGGCACCTTTTGCAATAACTTATGGGCTGCTAAAGCAGAGATTAGATTATTAGATACCTCACTATAGTCTCCTTGTATCCAGAAAGAAAATTCTCTAAGAATATTGAATTTAATCACCTTAAACAGATATTCCAAAAATGGCATAGCATGATACCAACCAATCCATTCTCAGTATCACATCAAAGTCTACCATATCTAGACAATGGGGTCAAATGAATATAACATTCAGACTCCGTCATATTTGGTTTATATCTCAATTCTTTAAATTCTTTGTCACGCTTATCATTTTCACTTTCAAGCAAAAATTAACCTATAAATATATTTTAAGATGTCACAACATTCAATTAATCTTATACTAGAAAATTTAGCAACTTGAAATAGAAAAGAAATTGAAACCCTATAGAATCTCTTAACAGCACCTGAAGTATAAATATGTCTGGCTCATATCTATACTAAAGGTCCTACTACAAAATATTTTGCTCTAATAGTCATAGGGAAACCTAATGCTCTGATACCAACTTGTCACGCCCCTAATTTTAGGGCACATGAAACACATACTCTACGATCATATATTTTTCATAACATATATAATACACTCTTTTACAGATAGGTATTATCATGTATACACAATATACAGACCAAGTCTATAAACATCAAAGTATAGCAAAAGTAGGGATCCTACCTGTGGCGTTCAGAGCATACTCTAGAGTACAAATATAGAATGATTTAAACACTGTGAGCCCTAGAAACAACATAGGCTCACCACAAGAGTATAACACCTAGTTGATCACGTAGCTGCAGGACCAAACTCTGTATCCTTATCTGAAAAACATATAAATATAGTGAAGTGAGTTTGACAACATAATGAGCAGATAATATCTCATATGACCTCTTAAGTCAACATATGGATGTACTCATATTTTCAAATGTCACATAGAAAATGCAGTTCGGAAGTATATCCATATGAGACTCGTATTTCAAATATTATCAAACAAAGGATATTCAGATATCTAAAACCATATATTGTATTGTACGATTTTTAAACAAATGTTTTTATGCATCAAAATATTTTACATGAAAATATTAGGAGGATCACATATCAGAGTTCAAGCCCTTCCGTACTTTGGTGGTGTAGGATTTGCTTATACTTAGTATATCAATTAAGGTTTGCCTTACACCATTCAAGAGGACAAGCTAAGATACTCTAATATGGACATTTTCCAAGCACACAACATGGAAGGGCAAATCACATATCATATAGTCAACATCTCGCCTAGATAGGAGGCATCTCGCTCTTCTTCACATATTATATCCCGTGTGTTGGTCGTCACATGAGGCTAGCACAATCCCTGCTAGCTAAGGTGTTAAGGTGTACTAGGGCTAACATCACCTACTGTTAGTAAACAGTATTTCTAATAGGATTTCTCCACAGAAATCATATTTGCACATATGCCATATCGTTCAAAACAGAGGTTTCAGTATAATTCAAAATTTTCAGTCTCAATATAATTCTTCTGTAAAAAACTTCTCAATCAAGGTAATCACATATACATGCCTTTTTATAAGGCAACCTTATAGCTTTACATATCAATTCCATGTACACAATATATTTTCTTTACCATATAATGAGAAATACATTTAAAACCATATATTCAATTAGTTCAAAACTCCAATTTCAAAACAATACTCTTCTTCAACTGTATGCCAGATTGTGAACAAATAAGGTAATTTAATCCATTTCAGAGACATACAAAAAGTATAAATAACTTGTAAACATAATCAATTATATATTTAAAGTTTAAGAAGAGCATAAGGTAAGTCATAGAAATAATTATCTACTTACAAGGTAACTGTTTAGGTTGGACAACCCCAAAATATTCATTTTTAATTTGAATTTGATCCAATAGACCTCAAAAATGAGTCTAAATGATCCAAAAACTTAGAAAATGACTCCGGAATCACGAAATTTGGCCTCTAAGAGCTTGGTTAACACTGTTTAACTGATGGGTACTACTCACGGTCGAAATTACTATTTACCGCCGGAATAACTATGGAGGAGAAAAAAACAATATTCATACAATTCATTAGCCCACGAAATTTTTTTAGATTTCTCTTCTTCACGCTTGCATCTCCCCCCTTTTCTTTTTTATAGTTATTATTATTTAATAATTAAATATTTAAAATTTATTTTTTTATTATATACATAATATTATTATTTTTCATTCTAAAGTATCTTAAAAATTTCAAAAAATTTATATTCTTGTAAAATTTTAGTTGAACTCTTAAATCATGATTTTCTTAATAAAAATTTTAATAAAAAAAATCATAATATAAAATAACTTCATGCATATTAAAAGAAAGAAATTTATAAAAATAAAATAAAAATTTATTTAAAGCCAAATACAATTATTTTAATTAAAAGTGTATTTACTTTTAGTAAGACATAATCATTTAAAATAAAAATATATTTATTTATAACAAAATATTATTATTTAAAAATTACTATATATTATAATAGAAAAGAGTTCACCTCCTTCTCAGTAGTTCTAGCACTCATGAAATCTACAACAATGTAACATTGGAAAATATAAGTCTATCATATATTTGAATTTCTTTTCCTATAAATTTTCATGGGGCAGATGGTGTCTTGAATTGGGGTGCAATTTTACAATGAAAGATAGTTTTTTTTTTCCAAATTTGAATTTCTCAAAATAAAATTTATAGAATTCATGAAACATTAATCTACAAAGTTAATTAATGTGATTTTACTGTTTAAAATTACAATTATTCTTGGCTCTTTCTCAAAGAAAATTTTCAATCTGAAAAATATGTTAATTTTTTTTAAAAAAAGTAAAGGATAATGAGAATAATGACTGCTATAAATAAAACAAGAAAAATATATTTGGGCGAGACAAATTACATATATTTAATAGAATATGATCAAATAAAAAAGACACAAGTTTTTATGTTGAAATTATCAAAATAAAATGTGTTGACTTTGTAAACCATTAATCTAACAAGTTAACATATTTGATTTTACGGTTTAAAATAGCAATTATTCTTGGTTCTTTCCCAAGTGAAAGTATTAATTAGAAAATTTTATTCAGAAAGAAAGTAAAGAGTAACGAGAATAAAGGATTTTGAAAATGAAAAAAAAGAAGTAAATGAACCTAAAACATCCGAAGAGAAAAATAGCATATATTTTTTTTTATAGAAAAAAGCATTCGCACACCTCTACACAAATACACAAATATATATATATATATATATTAAAATAAGATCAAACTCGTTTGTTTTCTTTTAAATTAATAGTCTATACATTCCCTCAACCTATTCAATCTAAAAAATTGTTAACACATCAAATATTTTAGCTATTGTAATAATTTCAAATAAATTTTTTTTCAAATATTCTTTCCGTTCTTAGACCTTAAAACGTTGATTTACACCAATGCATGTGCAAAACTATACATTTCTCCTTTTTATTTCACGATATTATTAGGAAAGGCTTTCACTTGTATTCTATCGTTTTAAAATTGACTAGAAGTTAAATAATTTTGTTAAAAGAAAATTAAATCCACTAATGTAGTTTTAAATCATTACATGAAATAAAGTCAAAGGTCTAACGTGACTACATCCGTTTTCATTGATGATATTTTTTTGTCACAGAAATCAAATAAAATTTAAATTAAATAAAATATAAAATAAATTATTTTAGGTTTTTATTGACCACAAAATTTTCATTACCGAAGATTTTCAGTGACGACAATTGGTTGTCGTCTCTATGCATTTGGCCTCCAGTGACGACATCTTTAAGTAGTCACTTAAAATTTTTTAGGACACTCATTCACTAGTGACTTCTAAAATTATCACCAAAAAGCCATTACCAAAAGCTAGATTTCATGTAGTTACACTATTGTAAAAACGCCTACTTAATGGTGGTTTTCATGCTTCATTCTATATAAATATTTGGCCAGATTTGGGTTCAAGTTCATTGAAATTTAAGAAAACTAGCATTGGTAATTCAATCCATGAGCAAGTCTAATTATAAATTTTTATGACTAGAAAACAAAGAGACTTAATCAGAACTCCTCAAAACTTTTGAAGGCATACTTTAAAATGATGAAAATGGTTCAAGAGAAGATCTCAACATAAGGATGATAAACAGTTATTAAGTTGAAAATCTCAAAATTTCAAGTGAATTTTGTCACATTGTTTAAACTAAAAATATCTTTTGCTTATTCTACTTTGTAATTCAAAATATAAACCTAACTTTAGAGTTACGATCTTTTTATTTGCGAAACTTCAAAGTATTTAATGATTAATCTCTTGAAAGAAAGTTTTTTTTCCTATGTTATGAATGATAACGAGATAAAATGCTAATTTTGTACTAGCTAAATGAAGATGGAGACGGTGACCCAAAGTTTCCAACTTGTAAGTTATGCATAAAACATAAATTAAGAAAACGTTTTTTTTTTATCATTTTGATTAAGTTACTAGAATTGATTTGACATTGCTGCTAACCTTATATAAACATTTTTGTCCTTCAACTTCATTAATAAAGAAGTTACGCACTATTTTAAGGGCACGTGAAACACATACTTTATGGACAGATCTTTACTATAATAAGTATAATACAAAAGTTCATTATGAAAATATATACAAATAGGTTATTTCATGTAAATATAATATATAGACCAAATTTATAAATATCAAAGTAACAACAGAAGCAAACGTTCAGAGTATACTCTAGAGTACAAGTGTAATTGTCATAAAATTTAAAGGAAATCTTAAATTAAAGAAAATTTTAAATAAAAGAGAGGATTTTGAAATGGAAATAAGAACCGTTGAAAATATGTTTATTTATTACATGGGTTGAAGAATTATAAAAGAAAATATGAGAATTTACGTTTTGGGACCAAAATGCAATTTCTTTAAAATTTATGGTTCAAAATGTAAATAAGAAAAATTTGCAAGGACCTCCCTCTAAAATTCAATTTTTGTAGAAAGGTTCCTCGGGATATTTTACGAGCCTCAGCCACCCAAAAAGTAGAAAATTTCGGATTACTCTCTCTCTCTCCCCTCCAAATTTTTCTCCCCCAAAACTTTAAAACTTCACTTTAAAATTCTACCGCTTCTAGATCTCAAATTTCGACACCACCACCACCAACGGACTCAGGGCGAAGAGTTCTACAAATCTATCTGATTGGTTTCTAGAAAATTGACTAGAAAATAGAGGAAAAAATCAACTAAAGAGCTAATATACAAAACACCTATCTGTGGTTCTCAAACGTAAAAACTAACATCGTAGATCGATCCAAAAGGTACCAAAACCTTAGGATCTCAAATTTCAGGTTCATCCTCCCTTGCACTTGCCTCCACGCGCCACTTCTTCCTCGGCGAGTGACGCCCACACGCAGCTCCTGCAGTGGCGCGTGCAACGTGTGATTCTAGCACCCTGTTACGTTGACTTGCGTCGACCGAGCTCCCTGAGGCCATATTTTGCAAATCCGAAGTCATTTTCAAGGTTTTTGGACGCTCCAGACTAATTTTTGGGATCTATTTGGCAAAATTTGGACCGAAAACGTGGATTTTGGGGTTGTCCAACTCAGAACCCTAACTTTGTGAGTAGATTATTCTTTCTATGATTTGTCCTATACTCTTCTTGTTCTTTAAATGTGTAATTGATTATGTTTATAAGTTATTTACACTTTTATATTTTTTTTGAAATGGATTAAATTATCTGAATTGTTTACAATCTGTAATAAGTTCAAGAAGAGTATAGTTTTGAAAATGGATTTATGAACTCATAGTATATTTGATACTACATGTATTTCTCATTAAATGATTAAGTGAACATTTATGCATGTGGAATTTATTTATAAAGCTATATGATTTCCTTGAGAAAGGGCATGTATATATTATAAACCCTGATTGAAAAATTTATGACAAATGAGCTGGGCAAGTTGCCAGTTATATGAAATGTGATTTGCCTTTCCTTGCTTTGTGCTTAGGAAATTGCCCATATTAAAGTCCCTTCGCGCGTCCTCTTAAATGGTGGTAGAGTAAACCTTGGCTGAGATGCTAAATATAGGCAAATCCTACACCAACAAAGTACGGAAATGATTGAACTTTGATATGGTGGTTCTGATATGGGATCCTCCTAATATGTTTATAAGAATTTTTTTTAATGCATATCAATGTTTAATTAATGATCATATTGTATCATATATAGTTACAAATATCTAGATGTAATTTGAACTGAGAATATTTGAAAATATAGGTCCCATATGGATGTTCTTCTGAACTGTAATTTTTGATGTGATAAATTTTAATATATGAGTACATCCATATGTTGATCTGAGAGGTCATATGAGGTATTATCAAACTCACTACACAATGCTTACATTTTTTTCAGATAAAGATACAGAGTTTGGCCTTGTAACTATGTGATCAGCTAAATGTCATCATCTTTGGGTGAGCCTACGTTACTTCCAAGGCTCACAATTTTTAAAATATTATATCATTGTAATCTAGAGTATGCTCTAAACGCCACAGGCAGGATCCCTACTTTTGCTGTAATATTAATAAGTGTAGTTTTGGCATGTATAATTAGTTAAATTAGAAACTTGTAAATGTATGTTAGTTTTCCTTATATGTGATATTGTGATGCCGTTTGCAAATAAATGGAGGTAAAGTTATCTATTAGTTGTGTTATTCATGTTCCAATAAATTGGGGCGTGACAAGTTGGTATCAGAGTATTAGGTTTTCCTATGGCTATCAGAGCAATGGATTCTTTAGTAGGACTTTTAGTATGGATATGAGCCGAACATATTTATACTTTATGTGCTGTTAAGAAATTCTATAGGATATTAACTTCCTTTCTATTCCATGTTTGCTAAAGATTATAGTATAAGGTTTGATTAAATATTATGGTATCTTAAAAAGGTGTTTTGTTTTATATAGTCTATGATGCTGCCAAGAACTAGAGCGGTTAGTAGAGAAACTGTAGATCGTGTACCCTTTACAGAAGAGTTTGCACAATCTACAATTTCAGTACAAAGAGGCCGTGGAAGAGGCCAACCTAGAAGAAGAGGCAGAGGCCAAGGGCATGTACAGGGTATGAGAATCCCGAGACATAATGAATAGACCCATGTATCTGATAAAGTTCCTGAGGAGATAGCAGAACCCCTTATGGATCCACATGATAGAATAGCTAATATGATTGCTGGCATACATAGAAGTTTAGAGACATTGGATGGATTTATAGTAGAACAAGGTAGAAAGGATTGCCAGCCACCAGAAAATGCTCATAAAGCGTGAGAATTGAGAAGAACAGCCAACACAAGAGGATAAGTTTACAAGGATTAAGGTGTCATTACCGCAATTCCTTAAGTTGAAACCGTCGACTTTTTCTGGGTCAGATATTCAAGAAGACCCATAGATATTCATTGATGCTGTGGAACGAGTTTTCAGAGCTTTGGAGTGTTCTCCTAGAAGATCTGTTGAACTAATGTCTTTTCAACTATCAGATATAGCTCAAGTTTGGTTTGAGACTCTGATACAGAGAAGAGTAGTTACTTTACCACCAATGGAGTGGGAAAAATTTAAAGAAGCATTTATGATTTATTTTCTGCCAATGAGTGAAAGGGACAAGAGAGCCAGAGAATTTGAAGAATTAAGACAAACACCGAACATGGCAGTTTCTGAATATGACATCTATTTTACTCGGTTGTCCAGATATGCACCATATCTAATTCCTACTAAAAAAGATAGAATTAAGATATTTATTTCGAGATTGATACGTCTATTGTTTAAATCGGTGGGTCCTCAAATGAATCATTTTCCAACTTACTGAGCAGCTTTGGGTTGTGCTAAAATGATGGAAACACAAAAGTAAAAAGACATAGAAGATTTAAGGAGAAGAAAAAGAGATCGATATATTAATGTCCAAACAAGTTATAATCCTAATGTCAAAGGATCAAGATTTCAAAATCCACAACGTTTTGCTTAAACGGGATCTGGTAGCTCTAACAAGACATCGGTTAATATCAATAAGCAAAGAATGAATCAAAGAGATCTGAGACCTGTTAGCCAACAAGATTCAAGATCAATTCCACCATGTCCCATTTGTGGCAAGCCTTATACTGGATAGTGTCGTAGAGAAACTAGTGCATGTTTTAAGTATAGACAAATGGGTCATTCGATGAGGAATTGTCCATCATTATGAAATTTTAGCCAATCATTAGTACAACCAGCTTCACCCCCTACATCTGTACCAGCACAACCAAATAGAGCAGCTTCAATTCAAGCAAGTAGTGGTGGTACTGTTAGAGGATCAGGAAGTAAAGGCTGAGAACAAGCCTGAGTTTTTTTTACATGATAGGATGCTCAAGCCTCAAATGTAGTTATAACAGGTACATTATCAGTATGTTCCCATAAAGTATATGTACTATTCGATCTTGGTTCTACTCATTTTTATATATCACCCTGCTTTGCTAAGAAATTGGATAAAGATCATAATAGTTTACATTGTTCTTTCATGGTTGCTACTCCAATGAGAGAAATCTTATTAGTAAATGATGTGTATAAATCATGCGAGATTTCGATAGAAGATAAGGAGACTCTTGTAGATTTGATAGTTCTAGATATGGTAGACTTTGATATGATATTGGGAATGAATTGGTTGTCGTTATGCCATGCCATTCTAGATTGTCACCTTAAGGTGATTAAGTTTAACATTCTTGGAGAGTCTTCCTTCTTGATACAAGAAGATCGTAGTGAGGTACCTAGTAACTTAATCTCTCCTTTAATAGCTCATAAGCTGTTACAAAAAGGATACTAAGGGTATATTTAGCAGTAGTTAAAGATGTTGATATGAAGTACACCAAGGTAGAGCAGGTTCCAATGGTTAGGGATTTTTTTGATGTGTTTCATGATGAGTTGCCAGGGTTACCCCCAATATGAGAAATTAAGCTTAGTATTGATTTACTTCCTGGAACTCAACCAGTGTCTACACCCCCGTATAGAATGGCACCGACTGAGTTCAAGGAATTGAAAAACTAGTTACAAGACTTGTTAGACAAGAGATTTATATGCCCTAGTACTTTACCTTGGGGTACTCCAGCCCTATTTGTGAAAAGGAAAGATGGATCGCTACGGCTGTGTATTGATTATAGACAGTTGAAGAATATGACAATACATAATAAGTATCCATTACCTCAAGATGATCTATTTGACCAGTTACAGTATGTCCAATATTTTTTAAAAATTTATTTGAGATCTAGGTATCATATATTAAGGATAAAGAAGGAGGATATTCTGAAAATTACTTTTAGAACTCAGTATGGGCACTATGAGTTCTTAGTAATTCCATTTGGTTTAAAAAATGCCCCAGCTGTATTTATGAATTTGATGAATAGAGTATTTAAACTTTTCCTAGATCAATTTGTTATTGTATTTATATATGATATCCTAGTATATTCAAAGAGTTCAGAGGAGCATGAGCAACATTTAAGAATAGCTTTATAAACCTTAAGAGAACACCAGCTATATGCCAGTTTTCAAAACGTGAATTTTAGCTTAGTAGTATTACTTTCTTAGGGCATGTGGTTACCAAAGATGGTATTCGAGTTAATCCTAAAAAGCTGAAAGCGGTGCAGCAATGGCCATGCCCTACGACAATTATAGAGATTCATAGTTTTCTTTTTTTTTAGCAGGCTATTACTGCAGATTTGTTACAGATTTTTCAAAATAGTTGCTCCTTTGATGAGATTAACAAGGAAGGGAATAAAGTTTGACTGATCAGAAGAATGTGAAAGAAGTTTCCAAAAACTCTAAGAATGTTTGACTACGGCGCCAGTATTGTCTATTCCTTCAAGTACCGGAGGATACACGGTATACTGTGATGCATCAAGAATTGAATTAGGATGTGTGTTGATGCAACATGGTCGAGTCATTGCATAGGCATCTAGACAGTTTAAACCACATGAGCAAAACTATCTAACTCATGACTTAAAAATGGCAGCAGTAGTTTTTGCTCTCAAAATTTGGAGGCATTATATATATGGTGAGACATGCGAAATTTATACATATCATAAAAGTCTTAGATATATTTTTCAACAAAAAGATCTTAACTTGAGACAAAGACAATGGATGGAATTACTTAAAGATTATGACTGCAAAATACTATACCGTCCAAGTAAGGCCAATGTAGTGGCTGATACATTAAGTAGGAACTCTATGAGTAGTTTGGCTCATATCACAGTGGTAAGGAGGCCGTTGGTTAAAGAAATGCGTAAATTGGAAAGTCATGGGTAGTAATGGAAGTAAAGGAGCCTGGGATACTATTAGTCCATATATAGTTTCAATCATCTTTGATTGAGCAGGTGAAAAAGGCACAAAAAGAGGATGCCTATTTATGTAAGAAAATTGAAGAGTTGAAAAATGGTGGTGAAGTTGAATTTACTGTAGACCTTGAAGGAATTCTGAGATTGGGTAAGCGGTTGTATGTACCTGATAAAGAAGAACTTAAGAAAGTTGCTAATGCATTAAGTAGGAAGTCTATGAGTAGTTGGGAAAGATTTTTGTCCCTAGCTAAATTTACTTATAACAATAGCTACTAAACTAGTATACAAATGGCCCTTTTTGAGGCATTATATGGTAGATGTTGTCATTCTCCGATTGGATGGTTTAAGATGGGCGAAGTTAAGATTTTAGGGCCTAATATGGTACAGGATGCACTGGTGAAGGTAAAATTAATTAAGGAAATGTTATTAGCAGCTCAGAGTAGACAAAAAGTCTATGTTTATAATAGATGTCGACCATTAGAATTTGCCATAGGTGAATATGTCTTCTTGAAAATATCTCTTATGAAAGGAGTAGTAAGATTTGGGAAGAAAGGGAAGTTAAGCCCCCGGTACATAGGACCATTTGAAATTCTTGATAGGATCGGCCCAGTAACTTATCGTTTTGCTTTATCCCTTGAGTTGGTTAATGTCCATCAAGTTTTTCATGTGTCTATACTACAAAAGTATTTATTGGATCCTACACATGTTATACAATGTCCACAGATTCATTTACGAGAAGATTTAACTTATGAGGAACAACCAGTAGCAATAGTGGATAGACAAGTAAAGAAATTGCGTTAAAAAAAAATACCTACAGTGAAAGTGATATGGAAAAATCACATTTTTTAGGAGACTACTTGAGAAAGAGAGGATGACATATGCGCCAAATACCCACATTTGTTTGAACAATGAGGTTAGTGTTTATATGTAACTATGGTAATGAAATTTTGGGACCGAATTTCTTAAAGGGAGAAAGAATGTAATAGTCTTAAAATTGAAAGGAAATCCTAAATTAAAGAAAGTTTTAAATAAAAGAGAGGATTTTGAAATGGAGATAAGAACCGTTGAAAATATGTTTATTTATTACATGGATTGAAGAATTATAAAGAAAATATGAGAATTTACATTTTGGGGCCAAAATGCAATTTCTTAAAAGTTTAATGGTCAAAATGTAAATAAGGAAAATTTGCAAAGACCTCCCTCTAAAATTGAATTTTTGCAGAAAGGTCCTTCAGGATATTTTAATAGCCTCAGCCACCCATGAAGCAGAAAATTTCGGATTTCTCTCTTTCCTCCAAATTTTTCTCCCTTGAAACCCTAAAACTTTTCTCTAAAATTCTACCATTTCTGGACCTCAGATTTCGACACCACCACCACCAACGGATTTAGGACGAAGAGTTCTACAAATCCATCCGATTGGTTTCTGGAAAATTGGCCAGAGATTGGCTAAAAAATGGAGGAAAAAATCACCTAAGGAGGTAATCTCCGAAACTCCTATATGTGGTTCTCCAATGGAAAAACTAATATCGTAGATCAATCCAGAATGTATTGAAACCTTGAGATCTCAAATTTTAGGTTCATCCTTCCTTGCACGCGTCCTTACGCGCCGCTTCTTCCTCAGCGAGTGACGCCCAAGCGCAGCTCCTGTGGTGGTGCGTGCAGCGCATGACTCCAACAGTCTATTGCGTTGGACCGAGCTCCTGAAGGTCAAATTTCATGAATCCGAAGTCTTTGTCAAGGTTTCTGGACCCTCCGGACTCATTTTTAGTGTCCATTTGGCCAAATTTGGACCGAAAATATGGATTTTGGAGTTGTCCAACTCGGAACCCTAACTTTGTGGGTAGATGATTCTTTTTATAACTTGCCCTATACTCTTCTTGATTTTTAAATGTGTAATTGATTTTGTTTATAAGTTATTTAAACTTTTATATGTTTCTGAAATGGATTAAATTATCTGAATTGTTTACAATCTGAATATAGTTCAAGAAGAGTATAGTTTTGAAAATGAATTTATGAACTCATGGTATATTTGATACTACACGTATTTCTCATTAAATGATTAAGTGAATATTTATACACGTGGCATTGATTTATAAAGCTATATGATTGCCTCGAGAAAGAGCATGTATATGTGATAAACCCTGATTGAAAAATTTATGATAGATAAGCTATATTGAGACTGAAATTATGTATTATACTGAAAACTCTTTTTTGAATGATATAGAATATGTGCATATGTTAATTTTGTGGAGGAATCCAATTAGAAACACTGTTTGTTAATAGTGGGTGATGTTAGCCCTGGTGCACCTTGATACCTCAGCTAGCATGGGTGGTGCTAACCTCGTGTGACGGCCAACACACGGGATATGATATGTGATGGAAAGCGGGATGCTTCTTATCTGGGAGAGATGCCATTTATATGAAATGTGATTTGTCTTCCCCTACTTTGTGCTTGAAAAATTGGCCATATAAGAATCCCTTCATGTGTCTTCTTGAATGGTGGTAGGGCAAACTTTAGCTGAGATGCTAAGTATAGGCAAATCCTACACCAATAAAGTACGGAAAGGATTGAACTCTGATATGGTGGTTCTGATATGGGATCCTCCTAATATTTTTATAAGAAATTTTTTTAATACATATCAATGTTTAATTAACGATCATATTGTATCATATATGGTTACAAATATCTAGATGTGATTTGAACTGAGAATATTTGAAAATGCGGGTCTCATATGGATGTACTTTTGAACTGTAATTTTCGATGTGATAAATTTTAATATATAAGTACATCCATATGTTGATCTGAGAGGTCATAGAAGGTATTATCTGCTCATTGAGTTGTCAAACTCACTACACGATGCTTACCATTTTTTCAGATAAAGATACAGAGTTTGGCCCTATAGCTACGTGATCAGCTAGGTGTCATCATCTCTGGGGGAGCCTACGTTGCTTTCAAGGCTCACAATGTTTAAAATATTATGTCATTGTAAGATAGAGTATGCTCTGAACACCATAGGCAATGTCACGCCCCTAATTTTAGGGCACGTGAAACACATATACCTTGAACATATACTTTCCATAAACAAGAATATTCCATTCCTTTATCATGGAAACAGATACATATAGGTTCTCCCATACATATACCATATACAAAACAAGTCCATAAATATCATAGTAACAACAGAAGCAGGGATCTTGCCTGTGGCATATAGAACATACTCTAGAGTACGAGTACAATATAAATCAAAATCTACGAGCCTTGGAAAAAAAAATAGGGTCACCACGGAAGTACAACACCTAGTCGATCAAGAAGCCATAGGACCAACCTCTGGGTCTTTATCTAAAAAATATATCCGCAACGTGTAGTGAGTTTTACAACTCAGTGAGCAGATAATACCTCCTATGACCTCTTAGGTCAACATATGGATGTACTCTTTATTTTAAAACTTTTCACATTGAAAATCACAATTTAGAGGTATATTCATATGGGACCTATATTTCAAATAATCTCTGTTCAAATTCATATTCATATTCAGTTCATAAGTAAAGCTATAAAAACAATAATAAAATCATGATATGCATCAACATAGTTCTTATGAAAATATTTGGAGGATCCCATATCAGAACCACCATATTAGAGTTTAACCCCTTCCATACTTTGGTGGTATAGGATTTACCTAAACTCAGCATCCTATTGAGGTTTGACCTACTACTATTCAAGAGGACACGCGAAGGGACTCTATATGGGAATTTCCCAAGCACACATCAAGGAAAGGAAAATCACATCTCATATAACTGGCATCTCGCCTATATAAGAGGCATTCCACTCTCCTTCACATATCATCTCTCGTGTGTTGGCCCTCACACGAGGCTAGCACCACCCTCTGCTAGTTAAGGCAATCAAGGTGCGCACCAGGGTTAACATCACCTACTGTTAGCAGACAGTGTTTCCAATAGGATTCCTTCACAGAAAATACCATATGCACATATGCCATATAATCCAGTATAAACTTCTCAATATAATGTAGACTTTCAGTCTCAGTACAAATTCATCTATCAGAAATTACCCATTCAGGGTTTATCACATGTACATGCCCTTTTTCGAAGCAATCATATAGCTTTATAAATAATGCCACATGCATAAATATTCACTTTATCATTTAATAAAAAATACATGTGAAATCAGATACACCATGAGTGCAGAAATCCATTTTCAAATACTATACTCTTCTTGAACCATATTTCACATTGTAAGCAAATCAAATAATTTTAATGCATTTCAGATTCATATAAAAGTGTAAGTATCTCTTTAATATAATCAAATACATGTTCAAATATCAAGAAGAGAATAAGGTAAGTCATAGGAAGAATCATCTACTCACAGAGTAAGGGCTCCAGATTGGACTGCCCCAAATTGCACTTTTTCAATCCACATTTGACTAAACAGACTTCAAAAACGTGTCCGGACGGTCCAAAAATCAAAGAAATGACTCCAGGAACTTTGTCACTATTCACTGCCGGAAAATACTATTCACCGCGAACAAAAAGTTGTCAGATAGCTGAAATATTTCCAATCCTAAGATTTATCTAACTCCTGAATCCATCTATGGTGTTAGATTTTTAATTTGAGGTCTCTAAGTAAGATTTTCGGAACTTACCTTTCTCTGAAATTTTTTACTTCAGATCTATGGCAATTCAACGGCTGATTTGAAAAATTGATTGGTTAAAACCGTAGTATTCTCCGTCTTGAATCCAGTGGTACCCTCAGTTTTGAGATCAGAACCCAATAGGCACTCCAGATTTAGAGAGAAAATTAAATGTTACTATTCATCCCTATTCATCAAAATTATGCACACTCCGGTTTCCGTCTCCCCCCTTCCCGTTTCCTCCTCTTTTGTTTTATTTTTATAATAATATTTATTATTATTTAATAATTAAATATTTAGATTTATTTTTATTTTATTTTATATATATTCATATAAATACCGTTTTTCATCCTAAAACATTCCAAAAATTTCTAAAAATTTACATTTTCATAAACCTTTAGTTAAACTCTTAAATCATGATTTTTCTTGATAAAAATCTTAATAAAACAAATCAAAAAAAATATTTTTATACATAATAAAAGAAAGAATATTTCTAAAAATATAAAAAAATTATTGGAGGCCAATATAATTATTTTAAGCAAAAAAATAATTATTTTAAACAAAAATATATTTACTTCCACCAAAACATGCATAGTCCTTACAAAAAAAAATCATACTTGTTTATAATAAAATTTTGAGATATTACATTCCCAAATTTTAGCCCATCCTACCACATGTAGGGAATGAAATCAAGGCATAATTCGGACTTATTAACCTTATTGCTCAAATAATTGAGGATATCTCATATGTATGTCATCTTGTACTTCCTAGGTGGCTTCCTCACTTGAGTGGTTTTGCCATATAAACTTAACGATAGGAATTTTTTTCACCCATAAGTTCTTCACTTATAAATCAATAATAATCATCGATTTTTTCCTCATTATTAAGCCAAGTTTATGTTCAATTGAATTTCTTGAAATTCGATAACATGAGAAAATTCTGATAGGCACTTCCTTCTTTCCAAACCTCATTACCTCTTTCATTGGTGAGTCTTTCAAGAATATGTGATCACCAACTGATAATTTCTAGTATTCAACATTCATGGTCATTATAGACTTTTGGCTTGTATTGAATTGTTTGTATTCCTTTTTTAATCAATTTCACTTTATATAAAGTACTCAACATATATATATATATATATATATATATATATATATATATATATATATATATATATATGTAAGAAACTCTTAAACCATTGTATATCTCATTCCTTTATATCCTCAAGCTCACATGCATATATTTATAAGTCAATATTAGGAACACACACATTAAAGAGCATATTCACATCCATATTGGATAACTATATTTTCTTATTCCAGATTTCTATCAAGTCATTTTTTATTCTCACATGTCAACATCTTCCTATGAATATCATCATTTTAATCTATCATCTATTTTTATCCTAAATCCATTAATCAATATGTTAAACATATGTAGCAATAAATCCACTAAAGCTTTTATAACGTTTATGTACCATTGGAACATGTCTAACAATTCCAACTTACCTCGTCACAGTAACTCTATACCCTCTTATTAACACCAATAAATTCATTATCAAAAATTTCAAGCCTTTCTTCTATCATATCTAAAAGCACCTCATTCTAGTTCCTATCAATCAACTAGCCCGTTCGTTCTAAGAAGACTTTTCTCAATAATTAGTCACACATGAATTTTCAATCTTAACATAATTCACATCCTAAATACTATACTCAACTTAACATGGTATAAACCCTTAACACAAATATCTTGATCACTTTGCACTATTTTCAAACATGGTTCTTAAAATATTCTTCATATTTCCAAATTAAGAGTTCAAAGATTAATTTGAATCCTACTTCCCATATTTTATTCTTCAAGAACTTCAACACCACTAATTCACTTTATTATATTCCTCAAAGCACCATAAGGCATTCATCAATTAATTAGTCTCACGTGAACTTTTTTATGTATTACGATACCCAAATTCACCACCTTACATCATGAAAAGTTAAATGCCCGATTTTCTCCAAAATTTCCTTTATTAATCACTTCTAACAAATTGAAATCACAAATTTCCTAATTTTGTCTTACCTATGCTCAAGTAAACCCAATATGCTCAAATCTCCCTCTTATGACACTTTCCCATCAATAGCCAATCCTTAAGTAGTTTTAACATATCTTGCTTTCACCATTCATAATATGTATGATACCTACGCATTTTAATTTACTTCTCACACATGCATACATTTTAGTGACATAGTATCCAAACCTCAAATGTCATCCAAGTCACAATCTCAACATACCAAAAATAATTATAAATTTATATTACATAACCACATTATATAACTTATAAATTTAGACACAAATATATAATTTTTCTCCATGCTATAATTTATGTGATTTACTCACTCATTAGGAAACTTACGATATTTCATGTAAGACCTCAAATAGTGCCATTTTTATATTGTCTTGGTAGCTATTCATTCATCTAAAACTTTCTCCAAAAACAAACTGTGAATTGTGGTCATTGATCAGAAATAATCTATATCAGTAACTCATGAAGTCTCACTATCTTATTTAAATACAAATTTGCATACTGAGCTCCGTTATATGTGGTTTTCACTGTGTTGATTTAGTCAACCAATCAATGATCACCCATATTAAGTCAAACCCCCTTTTTTTTATTGTGTCCGCGGTAGCCTTATAACAAAATCTATAGTTATTATTTTCCATTTCTATTCAGGTATCTCTATTTTCTATTGTAATCATGTAGGCCTTTGATGTTCTGCTTTTACCTGCTAGCAAGTTAAACATCGAGAGACATAATCAACTATATCTTTCTTCATACCATCCCACTAATAAGTTTCTTTTAGATCCTTATACATTTTAGTTATTCTAGGATGAATGGTATACGTAGATTGATGGGCTTCTATGAGAATCTCTTTCTTGAGTTCTTCTTTATTAGGTACACATAACCACTTGCCCAATCTCATAATTCCTTTAGAGTTTACAGTTAACATCACTACCATTCTTCACTTCTTAAATTTTATTACATAAATAGGCATCATCGTGTTGTGCCTTTTTTACCTGCTCAACTAAAGATGATTGAAACTGTATGAATTTCACATGTATCACCATATAGATAATGCCTCCAAACTATTAGAGCAAAACCACTGCTGTTATTTCCAAATCATAAGTCAGATAATTTTACTCATGTGGCTTAAGCTATATAAATGCATATGCAATGACTCGACCATATTACATCAACACCCACCTTAATCCAATTCTCGATGCATCACAATATACCGTGTATTCTTCGATACCTAAAGAAATAGACAGTACTAGCGCCGTAGTCAAACATTCCTTTAGTTTCTAGAAATTTCTTTCACATTCATCTTACTAGTCAAATTTTATTGCTTTCCTTGTCAACCTCGTCAAAGGAGTAGCAATTTTTGAAAAATATTTAACGAATCTACAGTAATAACCTGATAAACCAATAAAATTATGAATCTTTGTAATTGTGGTAGGGCATGGCCATTGCTACACCACTTCTACCATTTTGAAATCAACTTAGGTACCATCCTTGGTAACCATATGCCCTAGAAAAATAACACTACTAAGATAAAATTTACATTCTGAAAATTTAGTATACAATTGGTATTCTCTTAGGGTTTACAAAGCTATCCTTAAATGTCCTCATGCTCCTTAGAACTCCTTAAATATACCAGGATATCATCTATGAATACAATAACAAACTGATCCAAAAAAGGTTTTAATTACTCTATTTATCAAATCCATGAATGTAACTGGGGTATTTGTTAAATCAAATGGAATTATTAAGAACTCATAGTGCCCATACCGAATCCTGAAAGCAGTTTTCGAAATATCCTCTTCCCTTATCCTCAATTAATGATACCTAGATCTCAAATCATTTTTTTTAAATACATTGAGCACACTATAGTTGATCAAACAAATCGTCTATAAGAGATAATGGGTATTTATTACCCACTGTCACTTTATTCAACTATATGTAATGTCACGGCCCCAAATGATGGAACACATGACCGGCACGGCATAAGGGTTTCCTCCTAGCCGTAAGCCTAACACATAGCATGCACAAACATTCAGCACACAATCCAGTGTACATAATAAATATAACTGGCCACATATGCCACATCCAATATAAGAAAATACTGTATATATATATATATATATATATATATATATATATATATATATATATATATATATATATATCTCATGAATCCAACATCCTTGATTCAACTTGGCCCTTGGCCTCATAATACAACATCGTTGTAAAACATAAAACCATTTTCCAAACAACACATCAAAATATGCAAGAAGCGAGGATCCTGCCTATATGTTCATGGAGATACACTAGACATAACTAAACTAAACAACCAGTACAATGGAGCCTTGCCCAAACTGGGGCTCATCAATGCTATATTCAGCCTCATTGGGAGCTGTAGCTGGATCAAAGTTTCTCTGACTATCTGTGGGGAGGAAACAGAAGAGTGGTGAGATTATCACATCTCAGTGAATGGGTAAATCATACTATAACAGAAACAGGGCAAACCAAGCATGAGTGTTTCGCAATGAGTTTAATAATTGAAACATTAAGCATTTAACCATAATTTATTGAAAGAAAAGCTAAACAATTCAAATGTATGTTTCAAAAGATAAAACATGATTAAATAAATAACCGTAAAGCAAATCAATTATGCATGGTAAGTAAGAAATGAAGTTATTTATGCAATAACAATGATGAATGAGAATATTTAGAAACATTTAATTTTTAAGAAAAATGTACTAGTTTATTGGAGGTCTTTCCTAACAGATCTATCATCTCCTCCAAGCACACAGCAAGGGTAGGGTAATCACTGTAGGCGCAGACATAAGTCCACCCTAAATCCCCCAAGCACACAGCAAGGGTATGGTAATCACTGTAGGCGTAGACATAAGTCCACCCTAAATCCCCCAAGCACATAGCAAGGGTATGGCAATCACTGTAGGCGTAGACATAAGTCCACCCTAAATCCCTGTGTCTTACACAGTCATATGCCCGTCACAGTATCCTAGGCCGAAGCCTTCACATGACCATGGTGCACCAGGGCTAGCACTACCTGCGGCTAGCTAACAGTAATCTAAAAGGGTCCCTCAAATAGAAAACATTTGAAAAATGCTATTCAAAGAGTTTAAAGTAAAACATTTCAATAACTTTACAATAAAGCTATAATTCTCCATCTAGCTCTTTTCATGCATAGAAACTAATTCTAAGACTATCTATGGAAAGAAATTCGGTAAAACGAAGCCTAAAATGCGATTAAACGGAGTTTTACCTTGGAGGTTACTATTCATGCAATTTTCTGACGACAATCCGGTGACTTTCCGGCAAAATTGATCGGTGGGATTTGTAGCTCTTCTTCCCACGAGTCCAACGGTACCTTACTTGCTCAAATCGGACGTCCGGATGATGAGATATCTTAGAGAGAAGTTTGAGAAAAATTTTAGAGAGAGAGTTAGGGTTCAGATGAAAGAGAAATGAAAAAAAAAGGGGGGAAGTCCGCAAAAAAAAGCTATCTGACGAATCTCGCCACCGGCGAACTCATTCTCGCCGCGGCGAGCCACGATTTTCGCCGCCGGTGAACTTATTTTCGCCGCGGCCAGATTCGAAACCAGAAAACTCATGCTCTCGGGAAAATGCCGCATCATTCTCGCCACCGGCGAAATATTCTCGCCGCGGCGAACTCATTTGGCCGAATTTGACAAAATGTCCAACAAGAAAGTTGTAGCCCTTTCCCTTAGCTTTCAGCAGCCACTTGAATCACCTAATTTGGAGTTCATATGAAGGAGTTATACATAAAATAGTGAGCAAAGGTCCATACCACACTACACTTCGGTTTTTGCCTCTTCTCACTATCATATTCATAGAATTAGCAAAAGTGTCCAACATCAAAGTTGTAGATATATGTCTTATCTTTCAGGAACAATTACAATCACTTAATTTGGATTTCATATGAGAGATTTATTCTTATATGAGTGACGAAAGGTCAGAAGAAAAGGTCAAAAATGCTCTAAAATTTTTACATTGTTCTCAACTTCCTTGTTTCAAATGATTTGTATTTAACCTTCAAAGGTTTGGGTTATTACATTCTCCCCTCCTTATAAAAATTTGGTCCCCGAATTTTACAAAAACCCACAACATGAAAACATAAGACTACTCTTGGAACAGCTGTGGATACTTCTCTCTCATGACGTCCTCTACTTCCCACATAGCTTTCTCTTGGGAATGATTCTGCCAGATCACCTTCACTGTAGGGATATCCTTAGACCTCAACTTTTTCACCTGTCTATCAACAATGGCCACGGGTTTCTCTTTGTAGGCCAACTTGTCATCCAAAAGGATTTCTTACGGTTGAATCACATGAGATGGGTTGGGTAGATACTTCCTCAATATTGAGACATGGAAGACTGGATGCACTTCACTCAATCCAGGTGGTAGAGCTAGGCGATATGCCACTGCTCCTACCCTATCTAGAATTTCAAAGGGTCCAATATACCTCGGGCTTAACTTCCCTTTCTTACCAAACTGCAAGATTCCCTTCATGGGTGAAACTCTGAGGAACACGTGATCGCCTAGAGAAAACTCCAACTCCCGACGCCTATGGTCCACATAAGCCTTCTGATGACTTTGTGCAGTTAAAAGCCGTTCCCTTATCAGCTTGACCTTCTCTATGGCATCTTACACCAAGTCTGGCCCTAGCAACTTGACTTCTCCAACTTCAAATCATCCAACGGGAGATCGGCATCTTCTCCCATAAAGAGCTTCAAAAGGTGCCATCTGAATACTGGCTTAATAACTGTTGTTGTATACAAACTCAGCTAGTGGCAAGTATCCTTCCCGACTGCCACCAAAGTCCAAAATACATGCTCTAAGCATATCCTTCAGAATTTGAATCGTGCGTTCTGACTGGCCATCTGTTTGGGGATGAAAAGCGGTGCTTAGATCCAACCTCGTCCCCAAAGCTTCTTGAAAAGCTTTCCAAAACCTTGTCGTAAATTGTGGACTTCGGTCAGATATGATAGATACAGGGACTCCATGCAATCTGACGATCTCACGCAGAGACAGGCTTGCATACTGAGCCGCACTAAAGGTAGTCTTCACTAGTAATAAGTGGGATAACTTGGTCATTCGATCCACTATTACCAATACTGAGTCATAACCCTTAGGGGTCCTTGGTAACCCTGTAACGAAATCTATAGTGATCCTTTCCCACTTCCACTCCGGTATCTCAATCTTTTGGTGCAAACCGGCAAGCTTCTAGTGTTCAGCTTTCACTTGTTAACAAACCAAGTACTGAGCCATAAAATCTACTACATCCTTCTTCATCCCACTCCACCAATACAAGTCCTTGAGGTCACTGTACATCTTATTTGTTCCTGGGTGGATAGTATAGGCTGATTGATGTGCCTCCTCCAAAATCTGCTTCCTCAAAAGAGTGATTTTTCCATATCACCTTTACTGTAAATATTTCTTTTAACTGTAACATCTTTACTTGTCTGTCCATACTGGTTGTTCCTCTTAGGTTAAATCTTTCTGTAACTGAATCTATGGACACTGTATAACATGTGTAGAATCAGGTAACTATTTCCGTAGTATAGACACATGAAAAACTGGATAAACATTATCCAATGCAGGTGGTAAAACCAAACAATAAGCCACAGAACCGATCCTATCAAGAATTCAAATAATTCTATATACCGAGAGGGTAACTTCCCTTTTTATTTTCAAAACCTCATTACCTCTTCTATGGGTGAGTCCTTCAAGAATATATATATAGTCACCTACTAATACTTTCTCGTGCTCAACATTCATAATCCTTATAAACTTTTGACTTGTATTGAGTTTCCCGTATATTCTTTTTAATCAAATTCACTTAATCAATAACATCTTATAATAAATCTAACTCCACTGAGTCATTTAACAGAACATTTTTAACACCTCTTACATAAGGCTTACTTCTTCTAATATCATTTTATTATAAACAAATTCTGTTAAGAAATCTCCTACCTATCTAAAAAACATATGCTTGAAGCATGCTCTCCAAACTAGCATCATCAATTTAGATAATTCATATGCTATTTATTGCATGTTATTCCAAATTAGATTTCCAAAGTTTAACTTTTCTCAATTTACTCACATATTAAAAAACCTATGATGTTCATGTAAAACTTCAAATGATGCCATTGTATAGTGGCATGATAATTACTACTATGAGCAAATTCAACTAAGGACAATTAATTTCTCCAAACTTTCACCACAATAATATAAAGATACTTAAAGCATAACTTTTAATGTATAAACACATTATTTAAATTTAGTATCAGTCATACTATTATCTAATAAAGATCTTTAGACTTCCTGAATAACTCTCTTGAGATAATATATTCAATTCATACTTACCAACATACCTGCTAATGAAAAATTTCACTTGTATCTTCTTTTTACCATTATACTAGTACAATTTTTTTTTCTCAGTATATCCTTATTACCTCGGGTAATCCATATTCACAATCTATGGCTTCTTCTGAAATCTCTTTTCTCAACAATTATTCATACGTGAATTTTCAATCTCAACATAATTCACATCTTAAATACTAAATTTGATTTAGCATAGCATAAACCTTTAACACAAATATCTTGATTACTTACATTATTTTCGGACATGATTCTCATAATATTCTCCATATTTCCAAATTAAAGATCAATTTAAATCCTACTTTCTATATTTTATCCCTCAAGAACTTCAGTACCACTAATTCACTTTATTACATTCCTCAAAGCACCATAAGGCCATCATTTTTTTCTATTCCTTTCATCTAAAAATCGTTATATAGTTTGGTGTCCAAACTCACTATTTGAAGTTATATTCTTCCAAGATTTCATTCATTAGTCACTTCTAACCAATTGAAATCACAAATTTCCTACTTTTGTCTTATCTATCTTCCAGTAAACCCAATATGTTCACATCCTCCTCTTATAACATTTTTCCACCACTATCCAATCCTTAAGCAATCCTAACTTTCACTATTCATATCATGTCTGCCACTTATCCATTTCAATTTACTTTTCACACATTCATATATTTTCATGACATACTATCCAAATATCAAACACCACCCAAGTCATAATCTTGACAAACGAAATAGTCATTTACTCACTTACCTATTAGAAAACTTATGGTATTTTATGTAAAACTTCTGCCCAAAACTTCTTAAAATGCTCTCTAAAAACAATCTGTGAACTATAGTTCTTGATCAGATATAATCGATATCAATACCTTATGAAGTCTTACTATCTTATTCAAAGACAAATTTGAACCTATCAATAATCACCCATTTTTATTCAGGTATCTCTATCTGATATTGTAATCTTGCAAGTCTTTGATGTTTTACTTTTACCTGTTGACAAGTTAATCATCGAGATACAAAATCAACTATATCTTTCCTCATACTGTCCCACCAATGAATTTCTTTTAGATCTTTATACCTTTTAGTTACCTCAGGATGAATTGTATATATGGATCTATGGGCTTCCTCTAAAATTTCTTCCTTAAGTTCTTCTTTATTAAATACACACAATCGCTTGCTCAATCTCAGAATTCCTTCAGAGTCTACATTAAATTCAATATCACTGTCATTCTTAAATTTTCTTACATAAATAGGCATCATTGTCCTGTGCCTTTTTCACCTACTCAACTAAAGATGATTGAAACTGTATGAATTTTACATGTATCACCATACAAATAATGCCTCCAAGCTTTGAGAGTAAAACTACTGCTGTTATTTCCAAATCATAAGTCTGACAATTTTTTGCTCATGTGACTTAAGCTGTCTAGATACATATGCAATGACTCGACCATATTGCATCAACATATACCTTAATCCCATTCTTTATGTATCACAAGATACCGTATATCCTTCAGTGCCTAAAGAAGTAGACAGTACTGGCACCGTAATCTAACATTTCTTAGTTTCTAACAATTTCTTTCACATTCACCTTACTAGTCAAATTTTATTGCTTCCTTTATCAACCTCGTCAAAGGAGAAACAATTTTTTTTTAAATGTTGAGCACCTTGTAGCTAGTCAAACATATCATCTATATGAGGTAATGAGTATTTATTCCACACTGTCACTTTATTCAATTGTCTATAATCTATGTATAGTCATAGTGATCCATCTTTCTTTTTCACAAATAGAACTAGAGCACTTCAAGTAAAAGTTCTAGGGCTTTTAAATCCCTTGTCTAACATGTCTTGTAACTACTTCTTTTTCAGTTCTTTAAGTTCAGTGGGTGCCATTCTATATGGAAATATAGATGCTGTATAGGAAATAAATCAATACTAAATTCTATTTATTATTTCGGGTTAATCCTGGCAATTCCTCAGGAATTATATCAGAACATTCTCTAATCACTGGAACTTGATTTACAGTGGTATACTTTATATCAGCATCTCTCACCACTGCCAACTATTCTTGGCACAATTTTTGTAATCACTTATGAACTGCTAAAGCAGAGACTAGGTTACTGGGTATCTTACTAAGATTTCTTTGTATCAAGAGAGAAAATTCTCCAAGCATATTGAATTTAATCACCTTCTAGTGACATTTCAAAATGACATGACATAATTCCAACAAATTCATTCTCAATATCACATCACAATCTACCATATCTAGAAAACCGGGTACAACGGATGTCACATTCAGAAACCATCATATTTGGTATCTGTCTCAATTTCTTAAATTCTTTAAGACGCATCTCGCTATAAAACAGAGATAACCCAACCATCACTTAACCATGCCAACATAGCATACTATAAACTGATTTACTTGAACAAAATCTCGTTCTTGGTGGCATCTCGCTATAAAACAGAGATAGCCCAACCATCACTTAACCATGCCAACATAGCATACTATAAACTGACTTACTTGAACAAAAAGACAACATCCTATCGAACCCCTTTAGCAGCACCGTGAGTATAAGCATGTTCGGATTCATACCCATACTCAAAGTCCTACCTAAAGGTCCGTTACTCCATGAACACAGGGAAACCTAATCCTCTAATACCACTCTATCACGGCCCCAAATGATGGAACACATGACCGGCACGGCATAAGGGTTTTCCCCTAGCCATAAGCCTAACACATAGCATGCACAAACATTCAGCACACAATCCAGTGTACATAATAAATATAACTGGCCACATATGCCACATCCAATATAAGAAAATATTGTATATATATATATATATATATATATATATATATATATATATATATATCTCATGAATCCAACATCCTTGATTCAACTTGGCCCTTGGCCTCATAATACAACATCGTTGTAAAACATAAAACCATTTTCCAAACAACACATCAAAATATACAAGAAGCGAGGATCCTGCCTGTATGTTCATGGAGATACACTAGACATAACTAAACTAAACAACTAGTACAATGGAGCCTTGCCCAAACTGGGGCTCATCAATGCTATATTCAGCCTCCTTGGGAGCTGTAGCTGGATCAAAGTTTCTCTGACTATCTGTGGGGAGGAAACAGAAGAGGGGTGAGATTATCACATCTCAGTGAATGGGTAAATCATACTATAACAGAAACAGGGAAAACTAAGTACGAGTGTTTCGCAATGAGTTTAATAATTGAAACATTAAGCATTTAACCATAATTTATTGAAAGAAAAGCTAAACAATTCAAATGTATGTTTCAAAAGATAAAACAGGATTAAATAAATAACCGTAAAGTAAATCAATTATGCATGGTAAGTAAGAAATGAAGTTATTTATGCAATAACAATGATGAATGAGAATGTTTAGAAACATTTAATTTTTAAGAAAAATGCACTAGTTTATTGGAGGTCTTTCCTAACAGATCTATCATCTCCCCCAAGCACACAGCAAGGGTAGGGTAATCACTGTAGTCGTAGACATAAGTCCACCCTAAATCCCCCAAGCACACAGCAAGGGTATGGTAATCACTGTAGGCGTAGACATAAGTCCACCCTAAATCCCCCAAGCACATAGCAAGGGTATGGCAATCACTGTAGGCGTAGACATAAGTCCACCCTAAATCTCTGTGTCTTAGGCAGTCATATGCCCGTCACAGTATCCTAGGCTGAAGCCTTCACATGACCATGGTGCACCAGGGCTAGCACTACCTGCGGTTAGCTAACAGTGATCTAAAAGGGTCCCTCCAATAGAAAACATTTGAAATATGCTATTCAAAGAGTTTAAAGTAAAACATTTCAATAACTTTACAATAAAGCTATAATTCTCCATCTAGCTCTTTTCATGCATAAAATTTCGTTCTAAAATATATCTCATTCATGAATTCCCATGGAGACCTTTATCATCATAAACTTTCCCTTTAAACATATCGTCCGTAGACGTCACATAGATGCTCATCATGCATCAAATCATTTCATGACTAACTTAGTTCATTTCTATGACTAAGTTCGCATTTCTATAAATCTAGCTCAAATGGAGAATTATCAGCCTAGATGCTTGCCCTGCATACCTAGAGTTCAACTAGGATTTAAATTTATAATTTCTAACATGGTTGGAATATATTGGTTTTCAAAGCGGTAAAACAATTTAGCATACATTCCAACTAGTTAAAATCATACGAGAGAGTTATAAATCAAATTCCTAAAACATGCGCTATAGTATGAAAAATTCACTCACCTTACTAGGAGTCCAACAACGAGAATTTCACCTCGTGATGGTTCAACAACCTAGAAAACATAGACATAACATGAGAATTGAAAAACTCTAAACGGCACTATTTATGCCATAAAACACTATTCACTCGCCGAAAATACTATTCATGCCGAAACCTAAAAACCCTATATTCTAGTATAGAAACTAATTCTAAGACTATCTATGGAAAGAAATTCGGTAAAACGAAGCCTAAAACGCGATTAAACGGAGTTTTACCTTGGAGGTTACTATTCATGCAATTTTCCGGCGACAATACGGCGACTTTCTGACAAAATTGATCAGTGGGATTTGTAGCTCTTCTTCCCACGAGTCCAACGGTACCTTACTTGCTCAAATCGGACGTCCGAATGATGAGATATCTTAGAGAGAAGTTTGAGAAAAATTTTAGAGAGAGAGTTAGGGTTCAGATGAAAGAGAAATGAAGAAAAAAGGGGGGAGGTCCGTAGAAAAAAGCTATCTGACGAATCTCGCCACCGGCGAACTCATTCTCGCCGCGGCGAGCCACGATTTTCGCCGCGGCCAGATTCGAAACCAGAAAACTCATGCTCTTGGGAAAATGCCGCATCATTCTCGCCGCTGGCGAAATATTCTCACCGTGGCGAACTCATTTGGCCGAATTTGACAAACTATCCAACATAAAAGTTGTAGCCCTTTCTCTTAGCTTTCAGCAGCCACTTGAATCACCTAATGTGGAGTTCATAGGAAGGAGTTATGCATAAAATAGTGAGCAAAGGTCCATACCACACTACGCTTCAATTTTTGCCTCTACTCACTATCATATTCACAGCATTAGCAAAAGTGTCCAACATCAAAGTTGTAGATATATGTCTTATCTTTCAACAACAATTGGAATCACTTAATTTGGATTTCATATGAGAGATTTATGCTTATATGAGTGACGAAAGGTCAGAAGAAAAGGTCAAAAACTCTCTAAAATTTTTACATTGTTCTCAACTTCCTTGTTTCAAATGATTTGTATTTAACCTTCAAAGGTTTGGGTTATTACATGTAATTTATACATAACTGCAGTGATCCATCTTTCTTTTTTAAAAATAGGACTAGAGCATCTCAAATAGAGTACTAGAGCATATAAATCCCTTGTCTAACAAGTCTTACAACTGCTCCTTCAATTCTTTGAGTTTAGTCGGTGCCATTCTATATGGGGGTATAAACACTGGTTGGGTTCTAGGAAGTAAATCAATATCAAATTCTATTTCTCATTTTGAGGTAATCCAGGCAATTCCTCAGAAAATACATTAAAAAATTCTCTAACTACTAAAACTTGATCTACCTCTCACCACTGTCAAATATCCTTGGCACCTTTTTTTGTAATAACATATGGGCTGCTAAAGCTGAAATTAAATTACTGGGTACATGCTTCCATTAATTGTTCACTACTTGCGACTCTTTTACTAACCTTTTATGCTATTGATGAAATCTTCATACTATGTCAATTAGAACACACTTCAAAACACTTAAACCAAATTAACCCCTTTTGACTTTATTCTTTAACATGCTTATGACATGTCTGAACAATCAACCATGAAAATCTTACATCTATCCAAGAGTCCTTCACATGAATTACCCATCTTGCATACCTCAAATTTTAAATTTTCATAGGCATGCCTTCCTTTCTCATAATACTTGTACATGCTATTATTGGAAACCAAACTATCTTTGAATCCTTTATATCAACAAAATCTATCATTAAAAACATTATCTTCATAAATTCCTTGCTCTCAAATTCAATCCACCCCATTGCTTGCCAAATCTATTTATATACATAGGTTCCAACTCATCCATCCAAGAAGAGATTTACATCTATTTCCAAAACCCTCACTTTATTACAAACCGTTATCTTGGAGTTAACAACCTCGATCACATCATAATCCACTATGAATACTGTATTGGCCATTCATCATATTATTTCAACTAAACAAATCAAATAACCAATTCAAACCTTCTTGACATCCAAACACGCCATTACCTTTGTGTTTGGATGAAATCTTTTTATTTTCAGCTAATTATTTTTCTTTGCACTCAAGAGGGTTCTCTTTTTCACTTTTCATCAAAATGAATTCAAAAGCTGAACTAATAGTCCATACTCAAGAAGTACCGTCTAGAATATAGGAATTGATGTTTAAACATCGCATATATAAGGAAAAGAATCAGAAGAAAGAAGATGATGACACCCTATAGAATTCCACAGTAGCACCGTGAGTATAAATATGTCTGCGGTTACATACCCATACTCCAAGTCCTACTACAAAATCCTTTACTCCGATAGCCATAGGGAAATCTAATGCTCTGATACCAACTTGTCACGCCCATAATTTTAGGGCACGTGAAACACATATACCATGAACATATATTTTCCATAAACAAGAATATTCTATTCCTTTATCATGGAAATAGATACATATAAGTTCTCCCATACATATACCATATACATAACAAGTCCATAAATATCAGAGTAACAGTAGAAGTAGGAATCTTGCCTGTGGCATATAAAGCATATTCTAGAGTATAAGTACAATATAAATCAAAATCTACGAGCCTTGAAAAAACAAAATAGGGTCACCACAGAAGTACGACACCTAGTCGATCTAGAAGCCACAGGACCAAACTCTGAGTCTTTATCTGAAAAATATATCCACAATGTATAGTGAATTTTACAACTCAGTGAGCAGATAATACCTCCTATGACCTCTGATGAGTGAGTTTTATAACCATGAATTGAATACTTTCATCTTAATTCTTTGTCATGTTTAAGCACTTATTTTTCATATTTATCTTTAGTTTTATGCATCTTCTACAGATGGAGAAAAAAAATAGAAAATGGACTCAATTGGAGAAATCAAAGCTAAATTGTGGTTCTTTGGAAATTATGTTTATAGATCAAGTGATAAAAATGAATTTATTAAGGATGGATGAGTAAGAAGCATGATCTTTTTTACTCTTGAGACGCATCCTAATGGATATATTTAATCTTGATTTATGACCATATAAGATTCAAGGAACCTCAAATGTGGAAAATTTGTGTGCTGTTTGTTTTTCTGCCCGACCTTACTCCAGTATTTTAATCATAAATAATAAATTGCATATCCAATATATGTGAAATTTGGTAAGTAAATAGCTGACACAATTTTCTACAACTTTAATGTGTACGTGATCAGCTAATTGGGACGGTAAAAGGGCAAAAATTGGGCTAGAAGAAAATCTTCTTGCTGTTGCAGTCCAGCCCAACCTTGCTGTATTTGGACCGTATCTCATAAAATACGTAGTTAATGTACACGAAATTTGGTAGGTAGATAGCCGACACAATTACCTACAACTTTTATTTTCACATGGGCAGTACATTCGGCTGCTATCAAGGAGGAATATCAAGATAACTTTCAGTGGACATAGTGGAATCCAGCCTACCAACTTTAGTGCAACTTGTTTTGTCACTTACCTCATTAGTTGTATCTATAAATAAAGGGGTCTTGTGAGCTAAAGGGGGGTCGAAAATTAGCTGAAGAGATTGTAGTTTTGAGACCATAAAATTCCAGTTTTTAGTATTGTAATGTTCTTATTTCTTTAGATACATTGTTATCCTTTCATAATATCATCATGCTTGTTCATCTTCATTTTTGTTTTCTTAATTTGACTATGGAGAACTAATCTCCTTATGCTAAGGTAAAGGGTGAAACTCTTGGTGTGAAAATAATAATTAATCTAACTCTTAATCTTAATGTTTATCTTTGATATTGTATTTACCTTATTATTTCTTTTCTCATGTTACTTCTGAATGGCTAGTTTTATCAGACCGCCGATTTCTTGTTATTTTTATGTTATTGTGCTTATTTTCTTTCTTCTCATTTCTTGTTATTTTTAATTGGCTGGTTTTACTAAACCGCCTATTTCTTGTTATATTATGTTATTGTGCTTATTTTCTTTCTTCTTATCTCTTGTTATCTTATTGGCTGGTTCTATCAAATCGCCTATCTCTTAGTATGTTTATGGTTGGCCTTGCCACCTATCTCTTGTTATGTTTCTTCTTCGTACCTCTATTCATTCTAATCTTGTAAGGTGTGAACATTAATACATTGTAGACAATTTTTGGCACAATAAATTCTTGAATCAATCTTGATTTATTGTAGACAATATAATAATTGGCACAATATATACTTGAATCCATTTTACAAGCATGTATTAATGGTGTAAAAGGAGGTAAATATAATTCATGTATAAACAAAAGTGAGCTCAAAGTAATACATTTTTTTATTAGAACTTTATTCATGTGAGGATTCCAATTGAGTGATAAAAGAGTTAAATTTATCATTACTCATACTAGGAGTAGATCCCCTAACCTTAGCATTCTTTTACCTTAAATATATTTCAATTTAATTGGAGTACATCAATTCCCTGCACACTTGATTTAATATTCTTCTCACAAAACAAATATTTTGACAACTAGGTTAGAGTTATTTATTTGAATTCAAATTAGAGTTTTCTATCAATTGGCAATCCTCGTGGGATCGACCTTGCATATCATTAAATCTGTACTTCAACAGATTCGTGCGCTTGCGAGTTTAATTAAAATAACAACAACCTCTTAGGTCAACATATGGATGTACTCTTTATTTTAAAACTTTTCACATTGAAAATCAAAATTCAGAGGTACATTAATATGGGACTTGCATTTCAAATAATCTCTGTTCAAATTCATATTCATATTCAATTCATAAGTAAAGCTGTAAAAACAATAATAAAATCATGATATGCATCAACATAATTCTTATGAAAATATTTGGAGGATCCCATATCAAAACCACCATATTAGAGTTTAACCTCTTCTGTACTTTGGTGGTATAAGATTTGCCTAAACTCAGCATCTCGCTAAGGTTTTCCCTACTACCATTTAAGAGGATACGTGAAGGGACTTTATATGGGTATTTCCCAAGCACACAATAAGGGAAGAAAAATCACATCTCATATAACTAGCATCTCACCCATATAGGAGGCATTTCGCTCTTCTTCACATATCATTTCCTGTGTGTTGGCCCTCACACGAGGCTAGCACCACCCCCTGCTAGCTGAGGCAATTAAGGTGCGCACCAAGGCTAACATTACTTGCTGTTAGCAGATAGTGTTTCCAATAGAATTCCTCCACAAAAAATACCATATGCACATATGTCATATAATCCAGTATAAACTTCTCAATATAATATAGACTTTCAGTCTCAGTACAAATTCATCTATCAGAAATTACCCATTCAGGGTTTATCACATGTACATGCCCTATCTCGAGGCAATCATATAGCTTTATAAATAATGCCACATGCATAAATATTCACTTTATCATTTAATGAGAAATACATGTGAAATTAGATACACCATGAGTGCATAAATCCATTTTCAAATACTATACTCTTCTTGAACCATATTTCACATTGTAAGCAAATCAGATAATTTTAATGCATTTCAGATTCATATAAAAGTGCAAGTATCTCTTTAATATAATCAAATACATGTTCAAATATTAAGAAGAGTATAGGTAGGGGTGAGCATCAGTCGGATTCAGTCGGATATGGGTATAAATTCCACTCGACTGTACAATAATCGGGTTGAAAAAACTTCATCCGAACCCGACCATGATCTCAGGTAATCTGAAAAATTTGGGTTTCATCGGTTTCTTTACATTTCGGTCGGGTCACGGGTCACCCACAGCTCGGTATTTTCAGTTCAAAGAGTAGAGATCCTATCAAGAAAAAAAAAAAGAAAGTGCAAAGAGAAAGTTGTAAGCATACGCATTAACAGATCTGAAAAAATAAAATAGGCAAACCAACAAAATCTAGAAAAGCAAAACAAACATTTCCATAATCTGTCGTTGTAGGTGGCTTACCCAAGATTTGTAAAAACAAAGTTAGCATACGAACAGATCTGGAGAGGAAGAACGCCATGGACCATAAATCGAGCAATAGAACAAGATCGCCGAGGAAAGTATTGGAAAAGAACACCATTAGTCTGTCATTGGACAAAAAAATGAAACAAGAATACCGTCAGTTGCGATTTTAGTCTTTCAAAAGTCTTTGGAAGATTGAGGAGGTGAGAAATATGGTGAGATTAGGGAGAATCAGAGGTTGTGGAAGTGAGAGACATAGAGGCCAAGAGAGTGAGGGATAGTGGTTGTTGCCACAAGATCTAAGAGAATGACCAGAGGTCGCATGAAGGGGAGAGAGAGATGAGGGTTTCAGCCAGAGGTTGCAATAAGGGGGGAGAGAGAGAAGCGAGAGTTCAGCAGAAGATGGTGTTGCAAGAGAGCAAAGGCCAAAGAAGATCCAGACTCCAGAGGCTTCGGGAGAAATGAAGATTGAAGAATAAGGGGACTAGGGTTTGACAGCATTATATATGAGGGAAAAAACGTCATTTAAAAAAAAGGACTTAAGATATTACATGGGATTCGAACTCAGATTTCCCTCACAAATATGACACCGTCCTCACCACTCGACTATAGCAATGAAAGTTGCCATGTTTAGCTTTTTGTTATATATATCATCGGTCGGGTCAGTTATATCGGGTTAAAATATATATAACCCGACCCGAACTGATAAACCCAAATTTTCATTAAATTTTACCCGATTAAACCCGTCAACCCGATTTTATCCATCCGAAACACTTATTTTTCTTCGGGTTCAAATGGGTTCTAATCGGTTGAGCAGGTTATGCTCACCGCTAAGTATAGGGCAAGTCATAGGAAGAATCATCTACTCACAGGATAAAGGCTCCAGATTGGACAGCTCCAAATTACACTTTTCTAATCCACATTTGACTAGACAGACTTCAAAAACGTGTTCGGAGGGTCCAAAAATCAAGAAAATGACTCCGGAAACTTTGTCACTATTTATGGCCAAAAAATACTATTCACCACCAGAAAATACTATTCACCAAGAACAAAAAGTTGTCAGATAGCCGAAATATTTCCAATCCTAAGGTTTATCTAACTCCTGAATCTATCTACGGTGTCAAATTTTCAATTTGAGGTCTCTAAGTAAGATTTTCCGAACTTACATTTTTCTGAAATTTTCTACTTCAGATCTACGGCGATTCAACGGCTGCTTTATAAAATTGATCGGTCAAAACCGTAGTATTCTCCGTCCTGAATCCAGTGGTACCCTCAATTTTGAGATCGGAAGTCAATAGACACTCCAGATCTAAAGAAAAAAATTGAATGTTACTACTATTCATCAAAATTTTGCACACTCTGATTTCCGTCTCCCCCTTCCCGTTTCCTCCTCTTTTGTTTTATTTTTATAATAATAATAATTATTATTATTTAATAATTAAATATTTTGATTTATTTTGATTTTATTATTTTATTTCATATATATTCATATAAATACCGTTTTTCATCCTAAAACATCCCAAAAATTTCTAAAAATTTACATTTTCATAAACCTTTAGTTAAACTCTTAAATCATGATTTTTTTGATAAAAATCTTAATAAAAAAAATCACAAAATAAATATCTTTATACATAATAAAAGAAAGAATATTTCTAAAAATACAAAAAAAATTATTAGAGGCCAATATAATTATTTTAAGCAAAACAATAATTATTTTAAACAAAAATATATTTACTTCTAGCAAAACATGCATAGTCATTACAAAAAAAAATATACTTGTTTATAATAAAATATTATTTTAAAATAAAAATTTTGGGATATTACAGGCAAGATCCCTGCTTCTGCTGTAATATTGATAAGTGTAGTTTTGGCATGTATAATTAACTAGACTGGAAACTTGTGAACGTATTTAGTTTTCCTAATATGTGATATTGTGACGCCGTTTGCAAATAAATGAGGGTAAAATTATCTGTTAATTGTATTATTCACGTTCCATTAAATTGGGGAGTGACAACAAGTACAATATACACCAAAATTTATGAGATTTGGAAATAAAGTAGACTCACGCAGAGAATATGTTGCCTAACTGATTACTTATCTAAAGGATTACACTCTATATCTTTATCTACAAAATACGAAAAATATCGTGTAGTGAGTTTGACAACTCAGTGAGCAGATATAGTCTACTATAATTGAAACAGAACAGACCATACACATGATTTTTTCATAAATAAAATTATGTCAAAATATAATATTATCTAAATCAATGTATATAACAACAAACTAAAGCTTTAAAGGGGCTAAATTTGGTTAAGAGATGTTCTAAAATCTTTAGATTTAATATAATTAATAATAATTTCAAAATCATATAAAAAATAGGAAAATAAAAAAATATATGTTTAGAGGAGGATTCAAAGTAGAAATATTATTATAATTTTTTATACCTAAGCACAAAGCCTTGTAGAGGCAATCACCACATACATGTCTTATCCCAAGCACATAGTAATGGGACGGGTAAATCACAACATTCTCATCATTCATATCACAAGATTGGGAGGAGCTCCCCTAAACTCCCTAACATTTTTATATAATGACTGTCCTAAGCACATAGCAATAAGATGAGTAAATCACCACATTCTCATCATGGTAACCAGGTCAAATGCCACTCACTATTAAAGAAGACATACTTCAATTCCATACTTATTCACAAACTAACCCTCATGTGTCCTTTTGCATAAAGGGCTAGCAATTCCCTTGCTAGCTAGGGTTACATAGTGCACCAAGACTAATTATCTCTGTCGCTAACTAACAATGTTTCTATTAATAATTCTTTTAGAATAAATAAGTTTTATAAACTAAAAATGTAAACTGAAAGGAAAATAGGAAAGCATGAGGTTAAAATTATTTTTAAGACAAAATATATCCCTTCATTCCAAGACATTTATCGCATAGAGTTCTAGCATAAAAATTTATTTTCATTCCAGCCTAGACAAACCATGATATTCAGTATTAATGACACATTCCAAACTCAAATACAAATTCAATTTCACCATATCCATGAAACAATAAGGTATCATTTATAACATAAATCATATGAAACAATATGAGAGATGATACAATTATAAGATTCAATAAAGTGTAACATAACACCACATTTTCATTATAAACTTAGGATGGACTTACTAGATGCCTGTTCTGCATGTCTTATAGTTTCTAAAAATATAAATCAATGTAAACAATGAGTATGCTATAAGAGAATTAATTTTCTGTAAAATTATAAAAAAATAGAAATCATTCCTGAAAGATCTAGTAATACATAAATCAAGTAAAAATAAAATTCAATTTATGCTATTCAAAATTTAAAACTTATTTTAAAATGCATGAGAATGAGAGGAATTTGAAAAGGCGTTATAGTAAACTATATTCACTCACAAGGTAAAGCTTCAAGTTGGAAATCCCCAAAAATCTAATAAATGACTTCGAGAGTTCGATCAACGCCGGTTAACCAATAGTCACTATTCATAGTCAGAAATACTGTTCACATATGCCAAAATCACTGTTTACACATACCGGAATCATTATTCACGCCGGTCGGAGTTACTGTTCATGACACCAAAATTTTTCAAATGATTGAGAAACTTCATATCCTATAATTTATTTATCTCTTAAATCTATCTACGGTGTCAAATTTTTAATTTGAGGTCTCTAAATAAGAGTTTCAGAACTTACCTTTTTTCTAAGATTTTATATTTTCGATTTGTGGCGATTTTGCGGCCAATTTAAAAAATTATTCAGTCAAAATCGTAGTACTCTCCTTCTCGGATCTAATGGTACCTTTAGTTTTAAGATCGGAGGTTCAAAGATACTCCAAATCTAGAAAGAAAAAATGAGGATAAAGAAAATTACTATTCATACTATTTATTTGCCCTAGAATTTTTTTTCTTTTTTTTTTAATAATAATGGAGGGACCAATTGACAATTTGCTAATTGTTAGAGGAAGTCCTTGCAAATTTTATTATTTATATTTTAACGCCTAAACTTTTAAGAAATTACAATTTGACCCCAAAATATTAATAAGTTTTCATTTGCATCCTTAAAACCTTTCAATTACATCCCTACTCCTTTATTTCTTTTATTAATCCATACCTAAATGAAAATTACTAAATCTTAGGGGTGTTACAAAAGCCATACTATTTTCCTCATTAGAAGTATCATCAATATACTAGAGAAACATCTAATGGATCCACCAAAATATATGCTTGCAATGACAATGTTATTTTTTGCTATTAGTCAATTATGAATTACACCTGGAATCTCATCAAATGATGGTCTCAAGAGCTTTGATGATCTAACACCCTCAAATCAATTTTCACCAATAGAATCTCCTAAATTTTATGATTTCTAGCTTAGATGTTCACAAAATTTTCTGAAAAAATGTGATCATGTTACATTCTCTGCTATAGTTTATCAAAATATAACCGTCATTAATGAGTGTTCTACCAACATAGTCAATAGGGTGAGAAAGCATTGTTATGAAAACTTGATCATACCTATTCTTGAAACACCTGCATTCAAAGACAAATCATTCCAAATTACGACAAGCAATAAGCAAGTGTGGAGTCAATTTGGTTCCACAGCTAAGAGGTTATCACCTTCTTAGTAGTTTACCTAGTACTCATGAAATATACAATAATGTAATTTTAGAATAAAGTCTATCATGTCTTTGAATTTCTTTTTGTTTAAATTTTCTTGGGGGAGCTGGTTCTTGAATCAAAGGCAGTTCAATAACAAAAGACAAGTTTTTTATTTATTTTCAAATTATCAAAATAAAATTTTTTAAAATTTATAAACCTTTAATCTAACAAGTTAATTTATTTTACTTTATCGTTTAAAATAACAATTGTTCTTGGTTTTTCTCAATGAAAATATTTAATTCAAAATAAGAAAATGTTAATTTTTGAAACAAAAAATAAGTAAATTAAGGTACTGATCATAAAAATATTTTTTAAGAATAATTTATGTTTTTGAGAGAATATGTCTGAAAATAACTTTTATTATAATCTTTAGAAAGTACTTAACATGAAAGCCTACTGAGCAATCACTTAATCCTAAAGAGTTAGATACATGTTAAGGATAAGCGAATTAAGAAAATATAAGTGTGTTACATAAATTTTAAAAATAATTTTTATTATATTTTTATGAATTATCTTTGGAGTTTAAAAGGAACTTATATTAAAAACGTGTTTCTTTGGGTATTTGCATGCATGAAATAATGAAATTTGATTTTCGACGACCCTTTCCAGTGAGAAAGAAATTTAAAATAAATAAATAAATAAAACAAAATGCCAACCATTTCCATGAATTGATGTTTCTCCAACTGTCTTCACACGTAATTGGCTAAAAAAAATAAGCAGCCTTTATCAAGAGAACAGATAAAGTGAACCTCAACCATTTCCAAGAGTTTATGTTTCTTCAATTGCCTTTATCATTATTTGGCGAAAAAAAAACTGCATTTAACAAGAAAATGGATAAAGTATAGTATTGTGCTCCATCTTGTTAGAAAAAGAAAGAGTAAGAAAGATAGAGCAAGTTCGTATACTACAAGAAATTGAAGAATCAGTTGCGACTTTTTTGTGGCGACTATAGAAATTCGCCACTAAAAGAAAAAAATTTATATAATTAAACTTTCAGTGGCGACCTAAGGTCGCCACTGAAAGTAGAAAAATATTTTTTTTTTCTCTTTTTAAATTTAACAAAACCATATTTTTAGTTAAGATATATAAAATTTTAGTTATAATATAAAAAAATATGTTAAATATTTAATAATAAAAAAATTTCAAAATATATTCAATCTGAGTTAATTTTTTATCACATACTAAATTAATAAGGTAAAATTTTAATCATCAAATTAATAATGTATATATCTTTGAAAATTCAAAATAATTATTTAATTTAAAAAATGATAAAAAAAAATTATTTTTATTGTAATATATTAAAGACAATTTTTTTTAAAAATCAAATATATTTTCTCAAAACCCCTGAGCATATATCTCTTCAAGTATGAAAATTGTACTTAAACAATTCTCACAATTATTATATGTCTAAATAAAATCATCCAAAAGAGAAGCAGCTTTAGGTTTAAATTAAATAATTTACAAAGTCATTATACAATTAATTAAAGGATGATAAAATAATTAATTAGATTTAATGATTTTAGGCATAAATTATTCTTTTTGATTGTGCCTTTTGTTATTTTTGTTAGAAATTGACTTCATAATTTTCTTTACATTTGAAGTTTTGAACCATAATATAATTAATTATTTTAAATAATTAAATACAACGAAGGATATCAGAATTGATGTTGGCAACAACATGTGCAAAAAATTTATTAAATTTATTAATGTTATCTTTTAATCTTCTTTTTTTTTCTATCACTAGATCGTTTTATCTTTATTGAATTTTGTCTAATTTTATCTTTTTATTGTTAGAAAGTGTAATTATTATTAATTTTTTCGTGTTTGATTACCACATGATTTTCCTCAAAATCGGAAGTTAAATCAATTAAAAACTTCTCTATAGTAATATGAAAAATAAATAAAATAATTATACTTCTTTCGCCAATTGAAATTAAACTGTTGGTAAAATTTGATAGTGCAAATTCATTTTTTTACTAAAAAATTAGGTTGAGCCCTAACAGAATGAAAGGAGCATACATATAATAAAGAAGTGACTTTACAATAATTTATAATCAAGATTCATGCAATTTACAAAATTGAAGTACTTCAGTTGAAAGAAAGAAACTATTAAGAAAATTTAGAAAAATAATTGTTCTACTTATTTAAATATAACTAATTATTCTTAAATTTATAATAAGTTCATAAAGTTATTTCATATTGTGATTTTTTAAAAAATAAATAAATAAATAGTAATCAAAAATTACCACAAAAATAAAATATTTAATTGATTTCAAATAATATGTATTAAAATTTTAATATAATATTAATAATATAAATATATAAAATTAATTTGAATTAGTATCTTAATTGAATGTATAAAATTTCAACATCATTTAACAATAATATTTTTTTTGCGTCTATCTTTCTGTCTTCTTAATTTTTTTGAAACATCTATCTTTAAGAGCCCATTTGGATAGCAGAACTTATAGCTTATTAGAACTTATCTATTAGTATAATGTTAAAAAAATAGTTTTAAAATTGGATATAATAAGCTACTTTTATGTTAAAAACTTATAACTTATTAGAGTTTATCAATTTTTAATAAACTAATTTTAACTTATTTCATAAGTCAATTTTAAAGTTTATTGAAAAAAAAACTCTATGAAAACTAAAATTCACATGACTAAGAAGCTATTTTACACTTTTACAAGTTAAAATTTCATCAAAACTATACAATTCACCGATCTCCTTCTATCAAAACTATATCCAAATGTTTTAAAAGAAGTTTATAAAATTGAAAAATATTTTTTAAGTATATATGTATCCATATTTGAACAACTTAGTGCCCGTTTGGTACACTGAAATAAAATTCAGTGGAATGGAAAGGAGAAAGGAAGAGGGAATAGAAAAGAGAATAAAATGCCATTATCTTGTTTGGTATGCGATGAAAAGAATTAGGTAATATAATGTTTTATTGTTTGATTAATAGATATTGAAAGAATAGAAAGATAAGATAAACAAAATGATTAAATTAATTTTAATATAAAATAATTAAATTAATTTTTTTAAATAAAAAATTTTTAAAAAATAACTTTTCTTTAAGAAAAAACTCTTACAAATTAATTTTTACAAAATATAGTCAAATTAATTTTTTAAATAATTAAATAAATTATTTTAATAAAAAAATATAAAATTAGCATTAATTCATGATAGAATCTTGGATTCCATCCATATAGGAAGGAGTCACTTTTCCATCAAACCAAACAATGGAATTCTACTTTCCATCTCAAGTTCCTTTCTATTCCAGCATATATACAAAACGGATATTGAATGTAATGTGATGTTACTTTTATTTATTTTCAAATTATTAAGTTTTTTCAAAATTAATTTTGTTCTTTTCTATCAAAATAAAAATATTTCTCTCGAAACATCTCGTAATATATATTTCTCTCGAAATGATATAATTGCTTAATAAATACTCTGTTTTGTTTCGATAACTCTATTTTGTTTTGATGACTTCAAAAATAAAAATATTTCAATTGTTTCGATAGAAAAGAAAGGAAATTTAATTTTCTATCTAATTTAAGGTGACTCACTCCTATTTTACTATATTAATTATCGCTACACTTAAAATTTATTTTAGATGTATTTAGTTTTTTTTATATATGTCTTCATCAGCTATTGTATTTTACAATATATATATATATGTACATATATATATATATATATGTATATATATATATATATACATATATATATATATATACATATATATATATATATATATATGTACATATATATATATATATATATGTACATATATATATATATATGTACATATATATAATTTTATCACTTGATCGTACAAGATATTTTTACCTTGATTTTGAGGCACCATTTAGAGATTACCTACACAAATTTATATACAATTATTTATAAATGTGAACTCAAACTCACAATTTTGGTTTATAGATTTATATATATAATTAATTTTTTGTTGACTTTTTTTAAAATTCATAATTTAAATTAACTTTATTTTTTTCGTTTTTCAAATTATAGCATTTTATATTTCTTTCATTAAAAAATTCAAAAGAAATTTGAAAAACTTTATCCTTCAACCCATTTTTTTCATTTATTCCTTGAATTAGAATTAAAATTTTTTATAACATTTTAATTTTACCTAAATAAAAAAAAAACTACTAATAAGTCAATAGGAGAGAAAGACTATATTAATTTGCTAATAAAAGTAAATAAAAATACCAAAAATTCTTAAACCCAATATGTTAAATATGTTAAATATTTACTAATAAAAATACAAAAAGTAGAAAAATTACATTTTTTTTCTCTTTTCACATTTAACAAAACTAAATTTTAGTTAAAATGTATAAAATTTTAGTTATAAGATTAAAAATATGTTAAATATTTACTAATAAAGATTAAAACTAACAATTTTGGTTTATAGATTTATGTATTCAATTAATTTTACTTTATCTATTTTTTCAAATTCACAATTTAAATAATTTTTAAATTAACTTTATTTTTTTGTTTTTTAAATTCTCACATTTTATATTTCTTTCATTTAAAAATTCAAATAAATTTTGGAAAACTTTATCCTTTAAAATAAAGAGAAAGAGAAAAAATACTAATTTTTTTTATTAATAACATTATAATCTTAAAACAAAGAAAATAAACTATCATCTTTTTTTTTAATTATTTTACAATGGTCACTAGCTAGCTCCGTACCCCCTACTATACGTGAACTCACCATTTCAGAAGAACAGGATTTGCTTTCCCACGCTCATTTTCCTGAAAATCGCATTCCCCCTTGTTTTCCCTCTCTGTTGTTTTCATTTTCCCTCTCAGCCTCTCCCCTCCCATTTTGGCACCGAATCTCCTCTACTTGGCAAATATCTCCAGATCTCTCAGAGCTTCCCATCTCGGTCTTTCCTCTCAGTCTCTCGCATTTTGGCACGGGAAGACTTCCACCCATATTCTGGAGCCTTCGTTTGAAGCTCTCACATCTGCTCTTGCTACTCCCGAGTTGTGGTCGTGGCTGTGAGATTCGTAGCTCCCAAAGGAGGTTAGTTTTCTTCGTTTGCTTCCCTCTTTCCCTTCGTTTGCTTCCATGCTCTGTTCTTCGAAAATCTATAGCTCTCTCTGTGTTATGTCTTTCTCTGAAGCAGTGTGATTCCTCTCTCGTGCTTTGTGATTTTTCTTAGTGTTGGTACTAGGATTCGGTCATAGAATAGGACCCAGATATCTATGGTGAGAAATGAGATCACTGAGACTGAACTTGCGAGAATTTAGAACTTGGGTCCGAGGTGTATGTCCATTTTCAAGGCTTGTGAGACAGTGAATGTTCCTTTTTGGATTACAGAAGTGAGACTTGGGATTCCAACAGCCCAGATTGGGAAGATTTTTACCATTTCACCTCTTCTACTTGCTGGATGCTGGCTAGCCTCATTTGTTTACTCTTCTCCCATCTGGGTTTATAGAATGATCGATGTACCCATAGGTTTAGCTTTATCCATCCTAACCTCTTGATTAGCTCCTTGGTGTACATTGCTTGGTTTGTCTTATTTAGTGTGCTTAGCGTGTCATTCTCTGCTTGATCGATGTACCCCTGGAGAAGGCTTTTTTTTTTTGCATTTGTTTGTTTGATAAATGCACTTCTTAATGTATGATTCTTGTCCTGTGATTGACATGTTCTTTTCAAAGTCTGATAATTGATATAGTTTTCTCTTGGCTCTTCATCATCTTGACTCTAAACGTTGTAGGTAGATATGGTCATTCTTTTTATCTTTTGCATGTTTTATTTTCTCTTATAATGTGAATCTCTACGTAAGCTCCCCATAACTAGCATTATTCTTGATAGTTTGGGTGAGTTCTTTTCTTTCATTTCATCTAATTTACCGTATACTGTATTATGCATGTCTACACCAGTAAGAAGATGGAAATTTTACACTATTTCTTTGAAACTTTTAGATGTCTTAGCCTAGGTTGTTCTTTCCTTCGCCTTTTCCCCCATAATTTCTTATCTTGTTTGTTCCAGAACTCATGATTAATAATGTGGTTAAATTAATCCCTTTTCTTTCATCTTTTTCGTCTGTGTTTTTCTTCCAGCTAAGATAGTTCTTTTTTTTTATGACTACCAAGGTATTCTTCCATAATATCTTTTTCGCCCCTGTTTAGGAATGATAAAGCCATGGAAGTCACATCTTCTTTTATCAACTCTCAGAAATATTGATAAAATAGCAGTGAAAAACCATATGGGCTAGAGGCTGTTGTGGAGTAATCCATTTGGAAAACCACGTTATCCATTTCTTCTTTGGTAAAATGTTGGTTTAGTAAATTAATATGATTCTTAGATAAAGTTGGAATACCTGATTGAAGGACATATTTTTTGGTATCTTCCAAGTTCATTGATTCGTTCCTTTGATAAAGCTCCAAGAAGAAATTTCTTCCCCTCTGTTCAATTAGCATAGGGTCAAAAATCTAATTTTGCTCTTGATTTTTTAGTCTTCAAATTTTCCTGTTTGTTCTTCTCTGCTGGACCTTTGTATGAAAATATTTTGTATTTTGATCACCATTAAGCATCCACATTATGTTCAAATGAAATTAATACACAATAATTTAAAAAAAAATACTCATCCACAAATTAGAATAAGCCATTCGCTATTACTTTATTATACTAAAAGTTGAGGTACACCACTTTGGTAATATAAGTAATTTATCTAATAAAATATTTTTCTTTTTCAAGATATATAATGCCCACGGTATTATGGACTAATGGAGAAAGAAAGATAACTATAACACCACATATTCATCATGCTAGTCATTGTTTAGATGTTATTTGTGTATACAAAGAAATCAGTGCCCAAAACAATATATATGAACAGATCAATTTCCATCTCTATTTAAAAAAAAAAGGATTAGTTTCTATCAAGTGTATGTGATATAGTGGATATAATATTTTAGGTGTCAGATTAATTTTTATGTAAATTCATGCCTACGCGCCAAAATGCACTATATGTAGTAAATGCACCTAACTGAATACTATCTAACAAGTGTATGTGATATTGTGGATATAATATTATATACTATCTAATATTACATAACTTATATTTGTGCCACATGACATATCTTACTTGAAATGCGCCTAACTTAAAATCCATATTCAAGCATATTACCCCATGTAAATTAGACCAAAATGAACTAATTGTACATGTATTAATATTTAGCTTCTATCTGTGTGTAAGTATTGCTATCAAAACCTCTTATTACTTATTTGACAAATACATGAATATCCATTTAACATAAGCTTGTTTTTATAATTCTCTATATGTGCATTTCTGGTTTATAATTCTCTATATTTAATTCATGCTTTGCTTTTCTTTTCTGGTTAATGTTTTTCCCTTTCTACTTCACCATTTTCCTGTCTCTGCTTTCTTTGTTCTCAAGTGTTTCCAAAATAAAATAAAGATGGACGAATGATACATTCTTTACCAAGAATGGTGTGAATATGATAATTTTCAACAAGCTATCATTTTCAATTTCTTGTATCATCATATTCAACCATTTTCAAGGCAGTTTAACTAAAGCAACAGATACAGCAAGCAAATATGCTTAAGTAGAAGTATGCATCCATCATCATAGCCTTATCAATGTATTTCCAAGCAGTCATACATCATTTTAGTACATGTAGTTAAAATATAGCCAATATTAATCAACATAAATATCACTATTAATCATAAAAAAAAAATGTTAATTTTCTCTCTCTCTTTGCTATTATAAAAAAGAAATGGAGAAGAAGCACCTACAAATAAGCACAGGAAACTGAATGTACAGATACTAATTCAAAAGAAAGGGATTTTTTATCTGAAGATTCTACATGAAATGTCAAAGTATAAATAATTAGTCAATGTAATGTAATTTAATGTTTATACATTGCTTGATATAATTTAATGAATTGCAATTCTTTTTTTTTATAACTAAATTATGCATGTATTTATTATTTGTAATGTTTGATGAAATTAAAGCATTTATCGTATGACAAGGTGAATTGACGCCATCTTATCATTTGCAACAGGTAAAAGTTGGAAGATGGCAGGAAGAGGAAGAGGTGGACGTGGATCTAGAGGTGTTGCACAGGGTAGTCATATTGAAGCAATTTCACAGCTACATATACAATTAGTAGGAAATAATGAAGAGACCCAAGCACAGCCCACTACACCTACTTCTCAGCTTCAAATTAGTAGTGCAGATGATATCCTCCGAGCTGTAGGAGAAGGATCGAGGGATTTCATAAATTACATTGGATATGTGACACGATACACTGCTCCTGTAACAGTAAGAGAATGGAAAGAAATTTGGGAACAATGTGGTTCACAGATCTTGTTGAAAGTTAAGCTACTGAGACATATTATTGTTTAACACACTTATTATATTTCAGTAATGTTTAAATTTTTAACATAAATATTTATTATTGTTGAAGAAAAAATTTGACGTTGGTGCAAATTCAGAGCTGTAATTTGATGCCTTTGTTAATGCCACTGCACAAATGTTGTACAGAAATTGGAGGAGTCGCATGCACAAAATATATAAGCAATACAATACTGATGAGGAAAGACTAGCGAATCCACCTACTAAGCTTAATGATGATGATTGGAGACATTTGGTGACATATTTTGGCTCAGAGGATTTTAAGGTATTATGTAATAACATGTATAAATAGTGTTTTTTCATATAAATTGTGTAACATTGCTATTAAATCATTTCAATGCCTATATTTTGTTTTTTACATTATTATAACTTAATAAATATTCTCTTGTTGCTATGAGCATGCATGTTAAGCTAAGACTAGAGAAGAAGATGTGAGAGACATGGTACTTAGTAAATATTCTCTTGTTGCTATGAGCATGCATGTTAAGCAAGACTAGAGAAGATGTGAGAGACAGGGTACTTAGTAAATATTCTCTTGTTGCTATGTGCATGCATGTTAAGTTAAGGCTATAGAAGAAGATGTGAGAGATAGGATAATTAGCAGTGGACAAGTAGTTGGTATTGTTATAGCCATCAACAATGATAGTTTCTCTTTCGTTAGCATAAAGTTAGCTTAGGAAATTACTCATTTCCTGTCAATATGTTCTTTGTGCTGCCAAGCCTTATGTAGCCAACGTCTTTGACCTAAAATTAAGTGAAATTTGATAACAGATAGCTTGAATGAAAATTTTAATTGTTTTGGATTTTTTGTGAAATACATGATAGGAATTTCTGTAATATTTTGAAGTAAAGGCTTCCTCATACATAAATCTCCTGTTTTAGATTCTTGAGGAATTTTGGGAATGTGTATATGATAATGTCTTTGTTCTCTTAAACTCCATATTATATCCTGTTTGATAGGGATACATATTTTTGAATTATTATCTGTTTTGTGATGAAAACTAAACTAAGTGAATGTCGGCTACTTTTGGGGATTTCTTTTTGCTATGTGCTTTTGGGGCATTCATTTTGCATAGCTTAAATATGAATGAGTTATGTACATTGTAGGCTCTTTATTTTAATAATATGAAGCTTGAATTTTGGGTTCACTAAGTAGAAGTACTCTCATATTTCTGATTCTGTTTACTTTTTCTGCATGAATGATATTTCTGGACCATAGTGAATTTGATCTTGGAATTACGCTTTTTCTGTTGTCTGCTTTGCAACAGTTTTGATATTAATATATTTACTTCACAATATAATTTTGGTTGAGAAAATATGTATGGTAGCCATTGTTGGAGTATTATTTATTTGCTTCTATCTTTCGAAATGACTATAAACATGATTGGTTTACATGATATTTAGAAGGACTAGCCTAATTCTTCTCGGTTGATATTTTATGCTTTTTGTTCTTTGTTTTTATTTTTTGGGTTCTAGGAGGACATTTTATTCTTTTTTTCTTGAAATTCCTTTTCTTTCTAATGGATTCTTCTTTTATGAAGGAAAAATACTATTTTCTTACTTGATATGATACATTCGGTCTTAGTAGGAATGCAGAGTTAATGAAGGCTTCCATAAATAGAGTCTTAAATGTGTTGTTTTTTTTTTGTAATCTCTTTCCTTTATAACGTATTGTTCTTCTATTGGACAAAGAAATTAGAAAGGATAAATTTGCTATTCTTTTTGCTTGATATAATATTTTGAGCTGAGAATGACATAAGAGTTTTTTAGGGCATTCATTTTGGATAGCTTAAATATGAATGTGTTATGTACATTATAGATTCCTTATTTTGATAATATGAAGCTTGAAATTTGGGTTCACTGAGTAGTAGTACTCACCTATTTCTAATTTTGTTTACTGTTTCTGCACCAATGATATTTCTAGGCTATAGTGAATTTGGATTCTTCTCTAGACTACAAGCATGATTGGTTTACAGGATATGTAGAAGGACTGGCCCAATTCTTATCAGTTGATATTTTATGCTTTCTCAAGATTTTTTTTTCTTGGGTTCTAGAAGGATATTTTATTCTTCTTTTTTTTGAAATTCTTTTTCTTTCTAAATACAGTCTTAAATGGGTTGTCTTCTTCTGTAATCTCTTTCCTCTCTAATGTATTGTTCTATTGGAAAAAGAAATTAGAAATGATAAATTTGCTATTCTTCTTGCTTGGTATAATACTTTTGAGCTGAGAATGAAATAAGAGTTTTTTTGGGCATCTATAGGATTTTAAAATCTTAGTCACATTCTGTTATTTTTGGGTCCTCTGTAATTCGGTTCTTGTGTTTATATTGAGTACATAATGTTATATTAGATACAAATTTTTGTATTGTTTTTTCCCTTTAGGCGTAAGGCTTTGATTTATTGTGGTAAGTTATATTGTTGTTATAAATGCACAAGGCTATCAAAAAAAAATTTCAATAGATATATTTTTATCGAGTTTTATACTATTGCGCCAATAGTGTGTTTGGCCTACTAACATCTTTTTTTTTTGGTTTCCTTATTTCACTAACTTCTATTTAATTTTTGTGATTTCTTTTGTTATTTTTAGTAGAATATCATATTATCAAAAATATGCAGCTAAATTATTATTTAATTAAAACTAAATAAATGAAAAATACTTTAAAAGTGTATATAAATTGAAGCTTTAATGATAAATTAATCTCACGTGCAAAAAAATTATGGATGAAGTATGACTTGGTCACTGTATACTTTGTGTTTATAAACTACAAATGAAGTATTATTTAATATACTTTATGTTTATTAGATTAAATTTTGAAATAGTTTTGCTTGAAAAATTATTGAGATAAATTAATTTTGGCCAATTTAACTTATTTCTTATTCAATAATGTCTTCCAATTCATTTTTTTTAAAGATATGATGGTACAATCATGTATTTATAGTTATAATATTATTGGCTATTGCATAATGTTATTTTTCAATTGTGGTTGGCTATAGAAATTTTTTACATGATATTTATTTGTTTGTATTAATTTTTAAATTATATTAATTTATTACATTTGATTAAATAGGGACAATTTCCAAGAACCTTTCCGAGTAGTGCTTCTTCAACCATTATAGCTAATACGACCAGTACTACAGCACCAACATTGCCAAATGAAGCACCGAGTTGATTGTTTTTGTTAATATTTAGTTGTGTATTGTTTTCTTTTTATTTGACATGATGTTTCTTTTGAACATGGAATTGACATGATATTAGTGTATAATATTTGCTACATTTCATCTAAGTTAATATTATCATTTTATCAATATTTTTAATTTATTTTAATTTTTATTAAAGTTTTAATTATTATAATATAAAATGATAAATTTATTAATAAAAAAATTTTGCAACGAACCTATGGTGGTGACCTAAAGAGGTTGCCATTGAATCACAGAGAAAACAAAGTAAATATTGAGACTTTTGGTGGCGACAAAATCGTCATTGAAAGCTTTGGTCTCGATTTATTATCGCCACCAAAAATAATTTTTTGTGGTGACTGAGTCGCCACTAAAACCTTTAGTGGCAACTTATAGTCGTCATAAAAAAAAATTGAAACTTAAGGTCACCACTAAAGGTTTTGGTGGCGACCTAAGGTCGCCACGAAAGGTTTTGGTGGCGCCTTAAGGTCGCCACCAAAGGTTATTTTTAGTGGCGATTATATAAAGTCGCAACTAAAAGTATATTCTTTTCCGTGGCGATTGAAGTATAGGCAGCGATATTGTTGGATTCTGTGGCGACTATAGTCGCCACAGAAAGTACTTTTAGTGGCGATTATATGAAGTTGCCACTAAAAGTATATTCTTTTCCGTGACGACTGAAGCAAAGGCAGCGATATTTGTTGGATTTTGTGGCGACTATAGTCACCACAGAAAGTATTTTCAGTGGCGACTCCATTAGTCGCCACTGAAAACTTTCAGCAACAACATTATCTGCAACGACTGGGCAGCGACCAAAAGTCGCCGCTGAAAGCCAAAATTTTTGTAGTATATCTTGATAAACCTTACCGTCTCTTTTTTGCTTTTCTATAGTACCTTGTAGTGCTCTAGAAAATCCTGATTCCTATGTCAGTAAGTTAAAAAATAATTCAAACTTGTTTGGAAACATGATTGTCTCTTTTCTAACACTTTCCAAGAAAAAGGGGGAAAATGCCATAATCTGTTCATTAAAAAAAATATATATCATTGACATGAGTTTCCTTCTTTTCTCACCCATTTTCCAACCTTCGTGTTTGAATGAGCAAGGCAGGCTTTAGCAGCTTCCAAAATTCTGATTTTTTTAATAAATAAAACTAAAATATGTTGGTGTGTTAATTTCAAACAATTTCAAATTTCGTACCTCATGCATCACTTGGGAATTTCATGGATCGGATCAAGTTGGATTTGGACTAAAGTTCACTAGTTGTACACTTAAGTTTAAAATCATTTTAACATAAATTATATATATATGGAAGAGAAATGAATTTCTTTTAACGAATTCAAAATCAATTATAATCCATTTTTCTTATCACTGTCGTAGATAAAAACATTTTTCTCAAACTAATAATTTTTTGTTTTATTTAATTTATTAAAAAATTGACTATACAGAGTGAAAAATAAAAAATATATAAAGTAAAAAAATAAATAATAAAAAAACTCATGCATATAATTATATACATTTAAAAAATGATAATAAAGTAATAAATTATGTTATTGGATAATCTTAATATTGTGTATATGCTTAATACTTTTTTTTGGGACAAACTACCGGCTTAATACTTGAATTCGAATTTAAAATTCATTTAGCACAAGGACACAAATCTAAGTCCAAAAAATTAAGCCATATATGCTCATCACAAACACTATTAATGAAAATACTGAAGCTGGCTTTCTTTAAAAAAAAAAAAAAGTCAAATCTAAAATAAGAAATAGATCTGCCAAAGTAAAATCCAATTATCTTTATAGGATCTAATAATCATTCAGTTATAGCAGCCTTGATGGCATTTCTTATATACTCTGTTGATGATATTATAATATTTTGTTTCTCTCTTTATCACACACGAATCATGTGAGGTATTCTTTGTTATCACTTTCAAGCAAAAAATAAACTTGAATTGTTCCATCATTTCCATGAGATGCATGTTCTGAATAAATAATTTCGTCGAATATATTATCTTCGTGTTTGTTCTTCTATTAATTCCAACTGTCTAGCACATATTTTCAATTCACTATTTTACTTTTGAAATAGATTCAATGTAAAAAATAATAATAAATCAAATTAATTATTATTGAAAATATAAACCTGCATGTTAATTTGGTAAGTTCCATTAAAAATATATTAATATACTTAAATATATATATATGTGTATATATATATATATATATATATATATATATATATATATATATATATATATATATATATATATATATATATATATATATATATATATATATATATTATTCTAATCTACTAATTTTTTGTAGATTTGTTTTATTTAAGAACTTCTCTTTTATAATATATTATATTTTCTCCTTTTTCATACCTGAATCGTGTAGGGAAAACGATCACCTATTCACTTTCAATCATTTGGGGGTTTTGTTTTAAATGAAATTTTGTTTTCGCTTGTGCATAAAATGGTATTCAATCTGACAATATTTCTTATGCAATAGAGACAACTAAAGAAAACAATAGAGATAATTTAGTTATATTTTTTATACCTCTAATATATTAAAAGATAATTTATTTTCTCTAAATTGAATGACAGTAATATTATGTCTCTAATCTACTTTTAAAAATAATTTAGTGTAATGTTAATTCAATAAATATTATCTCTCTAATTATTAAATGTTACAATATCATTTTGATATATTATGTAAATGGTAGCATGCATGACGTGCATGCAGTATGCATGCGTGAGCATGTTGAGAGCATGTGTTTTTCTACTGATCTGGAATACAGTTTTACTAAGAGCTACACTAGGGAATTAGTTTGTTATTTTGTACAAAAACTGTCCTCTGTATTCTCTTTTGTATCAATTCTGATAATGAATAAGATTTTTTTTTTCTAACATGGTATAAGAGCAGAATTTCTCTGCGCATTCCCTTGTATAGATTCTATATATGTTTTTCACTTTCCATGGCATGAGGTGACCAAAATAGCAGGGTTATTATAATAATTGTGAAATTTAACGAAAATTTCAATTAAAGAAAATTTGAAATAAAAGCGAGAATTTCAAAAATGAGGATAAGAACCGAAGAAAATATGAGAATTTACGTTTTGGCACGTACTTTTCATTTTTAAATGATTGTATTTTGCTATAAGAAAATATATTTTTATTTGTTTAAAAATGATTATGTTTTGGTAAAAGTAAGTAGACTTTTAATTAAAATAAGTATTGTGTTGTTTAAAATAATTATACCGGCATCTAATGAATTTTTATGGTATTTTTAGAAATATTCTTTCTTTTATTATGTATAAAGATATTTATTTTAAGATTCATTTTATTACAATTTTTATCAAGAAAAATTATGATTTAAGAGTTCAACTAAAAGTTTATGAGAATATAAATTTTTAGAAATTTTTGGGATATTTTAGAATGAAAAACGGAATTTATATAAAAGAAAATCTTATTATTCAATTATTAAATAATTATTATTATTATTTTAAAAAAACAACGATAAAAGAGGAATCGGAGACAACGGAGAGAGAATTTTTGAAAAACTGAATAGTGAATGAATAGTGAGTGAATAGTAACCTTCAACTTTTTTTCTCGATTTAGAGTACCTATTGGCTTCCGATCTTAAAACTAAAGATGTTACTAGATTCAGGACGAAGAATATTATAGTTTTGACCGATCAATTTTTCAAATCAGTCGTTAAATCGCCGTAGATCTGAATTAAAAAATCTCAGGAAAAAAGGTAAATTCTGAAACTTTTACTTAGAGACCTCCAATTGAAATTCTGACGTCGTAGATAGATTTAAGAGTTAGATAAACCTTAGGATATGTATATTTTCGTTCATCTAATAGCATTTTTTGTTCGTCGTGAATAGTATTTTCCAGCGGTGAATAGTGACCAAATTCCCGAAGTTGCTTTCTTGATTGTTTGGACCTTCCGGATACGTTTTTTATATCAATTTGATCATATAGACATTATAAAAGTATATTTTAGGGCTGTCCAATCTGGAGCCCTTACCCTGTGAGTAGATAATTCTTTCTATGGCTTACCATATACTCTTCTTGAACTTTAAATAAATAATTGATTATGTTTACAAGCGATTTATACTTTTATATGTATCTGAAATGGATTAAATTATCTGGATTTATTTACTATCTGGTATATAGTTCAAGAAAAATATGATTTGAAAATGAGATTTTTGAACTCATTGAATATGTGATTTTAAATGTATTTCTTATCGTATGGTAAATGAAATATATTGTACACGACGCATTGATTTATAAAGTTATATGATTGCCTTGGAAAATGACATGTATATGTGATAAACCCTGATTTGGAAGTTTCTGATAGAGGAATTGTACTGAGATTGAAAATTATGAATTTCTACTGAAACCTCTGTTTTGAATTATATGGCATATGTGAAAATATGGTATTTGTGGAGGAATCCTATTGGAATCACTGTCTGCTAACAGCAGGCAATGTTAGCCCTGGTGCATCTTGACACCTCAGCTAGCAGGGTTGGTGCTAGCCTCGTGTGACGGCCAACACACGGAAGTTATTGTTATCGAGGAGAGCGGGATGCCTCATATTATTGTTATTGGAGAGAGTGGGATGCCTCCAATTATTGATATGTGATTTACCCTCCCTTACTGTGTGCTTAGGATTATTTATTATATTGGTTCTAATATGGAAACCTCCTAAAACATGTGAAATCGTTTATTGCATAACAATATTTGTTTTATAATCGTATTGTTACTCTATTTGGTTTTGAATATTGGGTTATATTATAAAATGAGGATATTTGAAATACGGGTTCCATATGGATGTACTTTTGAACTGTACTTTTTATATGATAAATTTTTAAGGTGTGAGTTCATCCATATGTTGACCTAAGAGGCTATAGAAGGTCTTGTCTGCCCATTGAGTTGTAAAATTCACTACACGTGGTTTATATGTTTTTCAGATAAATACTCAGAGTTTGGTCCTACAGCTTCTTGATCGACTAGGTGTCGTACATATGTGGTGAGCCTATATTGTTTTTGGGCTCTCAGTGTTTAATTTGTAATATAAATGTACTTTAGAGTTGCTCTGAACGCCACAGGCAAGATCCTTGCTTATGCTGTACTCTGATGTATATGGAATTTATCTTTACATGGTATGTGTATGGGAATACCTATATGTATCTGTTTCCTTGAAAATGATTGGAATTTTCATGTTTATGACAATTATATGTTCATGGTATAAGTGTTTCACATGCCTTAAAATTAGGGACGTGACAGTTGTAGTTGGAACCTTTCTTTGACACCTATGGAGGACACTGCTAGTCCTTATTTTCTTCATAGCGTCGATCATCCGGGTTTAGTTTTGGTCTCAAATCATCTTACAGGACCTAATTACAATACATGGAGTCGAGCCATGATTATGGCTCTTATTGCAAAGCACAAGGTTAGTTTCATTGATGGAAGCATTAACAAACCTAATTCTGCTAATTTGATTTTCGATGCCTGGATGAGGTGTAATAGCATGGTGATTTCATGGATTCTCAACTCGGTTGTTAGAGATATTGTCAATAATCTTGTTTACATTAATACAGCTTACGAAATTTGGGAAGATTTTCAAGATTGTTTTCATCAAAGCAATGGACCATGAATTTTTTAGATCAAGTAGCATTTAGTGGCTCTTCATCATGGTGTAATGAATGTTAGCAGTTATTATACTCGGCTGAAGATTATCTGGGATGAGCTTAAGCTATATCATCCAGTGTTGACTTGCCAGTGTGGAGGCATGAAGTCGTGGCTAGAATATCAACATCAAGAGTATGTAATGCAATTTCTTATGGGATTGAATGAATCCTATGCTCAGGTCTGAGCCTAGGTGTTCATGATGGATCCAATTCCCCCAATCAACAAGGTTTTTTCTATAGTAGTTCAAGAAGAAAGGCAACAAGCAATTAGTCACAATTCTGTGGATCCTAATTCTCAAAATGACTCATCAATAATCTTTGCTAATGCCAATATGTCTACAAATCAGAGTTTTTCTAAAATGAGGTGAGATCAACCACTCTGCACTCATTGTGGTTTTTCAGGACATACAATGGAAAAATTCTACAAACTTCGTGGATATCCACTGGGCTATAAATTTAAGGGATCACAAAACAAACCAAGTGCTCCTTAAATAAATCAAACTTCCTCTGTTATTGAAGAATCTGCTATTGCCAATTCATCAAATACTAGTCCTACATCTTAGCTGAGTCTACTTAGTCCAAGTCAATGTCAGCAATTAATTGCTCTTCTCAGTTCTCAATTACAGAATAGTGATTGCAGAGAACCTGAATTGCAGCAGCCTGGTCCTTTAGTTTCTAGTTTTAGTGGTACACTCTTTTTTCACCACTTCTGTTTCTGAAAATTCATGGGTTTTAGATACTGGAGCCACTCATCATGTTTGCTATATGTTGTCATTATTTCACTCTTCTCGTCCTGTTCAAAATTCATTTGCCACTCTACTAAATGGTGTGTTAGTGCCCATCCTCCATATAGGAACTGTTCTAGTAAATAATCATCTTACATTGAAAAATGTGTTATATGTGCCTCATTTATGTTTCAATTTAGTTTCTATTATTACACTTACTCAAAGTCACCAATGTTCTATTTATTTTTATTTTTATTCTTGTGTAATTCAGGACCATACACAAACCAAGACAATTGGGATGGGTAAAAGATATAACAATCTCTATATTCTTGATTCAACAAGTGTTTTTGTTGCTTCTTCCTACAGTGTCAAAGTTCCAAATCCCACATTGCCTCAAGATGTCTAGCATTTTCATTTAGGATATCCTTCACATGTTAAGTTTGACAAAGTTTGTAATGATTTACAGTTTAATAATAGTGGCAAAAGTTTACATTCTCATTGTTCTATCTGTCCCTTAGCTAAGCAGCGACGTTTGCCATTTTCTTCTTCAAGTTTTATGTCTCAATCACTTTTTGATTTAATTCATTGTGATGTTTGGGGGCCGTTTACACCCATTACCACCAGTGGTTTTCATTACTTTCTCACTATTGTTGATGATTGCAGTTGGTTTACCTGGGTTTATTTTCTTAAAGCCAAATCTGAAGTTGCGCAACATTTCTCCCATTTTTATAATCTCATTCTAACCCAATTCAATATTAAAATCAAGTTAGTTAGATGAGATAATGCTCCTAAATTCAATCTTTATCATTTTTTCATAATAAGGGAATTGTTGCTTTCCATTCATGCATTGACACACAACAGCAGAATGCAGTTGTGGAACACAAACATCAACATATACTTAGTGTTGCTCGAGCTTTGTATTTTCAATCTAAAGTTCCCTTAGTTTACTGGGATGATTGCATACTCACATCTTTTTATCTAATTAATCATTTGCCTTCTCCTTCATTGTTCCATAAAACACCCTTTGAGATATTGATGAAACATAAGCCTCAGTATTCACATTTACATGTTTTTGGGTGTTTGTGTTATGGATCTACTCTAAACCGATATCGACATAAATTTTATCCTCAGGCAACACCCTCTGTTTTTCTTGCAAAAGTCATGCCTTTTCTTCTTGATCATGTTTCTTCTACTCCTACTACTCCAAATTCATTAGCTTCCAGATCAAGTCGTATTCAGAAACCTCCATCATATCTTCAAGATTTTCATTGTTCTTCTGTATACCATTAATCTTGTTCTTCCACTACACATTCACTTTCTAGTGTCCTTGATTATCAGCATCTATCACCATCCCACAAAGCTTTTGTCTCATATCTTTCTTCTCATTTAAAGCCTTAATCATATTCTTAGGCTGCTGTTATTCCTAAATGGTGTGAGGCTATGCAGGTTGAGTTAAAAGCCCTAGAGCAGAACTATACGTGGTCTCTTACTACACTTCCACCTAACAAACATGTGGTTGGTTGTAAGTGAGTTTACAAGCTTGAGTTTCGAGCTGATGGATCCCTTGAAATGCATAAAGCTCGACTTGTTGCCAAAGGGTATACACAACAAGAGGGCATAGATTACCTTGACACTTTTTCTCTAGTTGCAAAGCTTACCACCGTAAAGGTTCTTTTTGCTCTTGCAACAGTTTTTTGGATGGACTCTCATTCAGCTTGATGTCAATAATGCATTTCTCCATAGGGAGCTCACCGAAGAAGTATATATGTCTCTGCCTCCTGGACTTCAATATGAAGGGAAGCCTCTACCCAAGAATACTATTTGTAGGTTGCATAAATGACTTTATGGTCTCAAGCAGGCATTGAGACAGTAGTTTTCTAAATTTTCTACCACATTGCTTCAACAAGGTTTCCAACAATCTGCATCTGATCACTCCCTTTTCTTCAAACACCACCAAAATGTCTTTACTACTTTTGTTGTATATGTTGATGAAATTTTCATTGCTAGCAATAATACAACATATATGGAGGAACTCAAGACATCTCTGGACAATTGTTTTAAACTCAACGATCTTGGTCCTCTGAATTTTTTTTTTGGGTTTGGAGGTGGCTCGTTCTAAGGTTGGCATTTCTCTCTCTCAAAGACATTATGCTTTACAACTTCTTTTTGATACGAGATACTTAGGTAGTAAGCCACGTACTACTCCTATGGATTCAAATTTGAGGCTGTCTCAAGAAGAAGAGGATCTTTTAGAAGATCCATCGCAATATAAAAGATTAATAGGCAGGTTGCTCTACTTGACTATAACAAGGCCTGACTTGTCCTACACTGTAAGTCGCCTCAGTTAGTTTGTTAGCAAGCCTCGAGTTCCTCACTTACAAGCTATCCATCATTTACTGCAGTATATTAAGGGTACTGTTGGATAAGGCCTTTTGTTTTCTTCTACTTCTTCCATCGATCTCAAGGCCTTTGCAGATTTTGATTGGGCTTCTTGTTTTGATACACGGAATCTTCAAAGACTTGCTTTGGAGTTAAGGGCACAAAAGTGATTTTTCTTTTATCATGTACAAATAAGTATCTATTGGTATAACCATTATGAATAAAATGCCTATCAAACTGCCATGGTCTTCACAAAAAAATATGTCCTGCCTGCATTGGCACCACATCACACAAAATTTCATCTTTGTACTTTCTAATGGAGATTGACACCAACACTTGCCTAGTCACCTTAATTTCTCCACAGTCATTCAACCATTGTAGCTTATATAGTTTTTGATGCTTTAAAGTGGCCAAATTCAATATTTCAACCAAACTAGGCTAGCTACATTAGTGCAGCTTCTCCTATCAATAATCATGCTACATACTTTATTATTAACATGACATCTAGTATGAAAAATATTTTCTCGCTGTACCTCTTCATTTTGTTTGATTTGCACACTAAGGGCTCTCTTTGTAACTAAAAGTTCTCCATCAATCAAATACTCAATGTCACTCGCATTCTCCAAAGGTGGCATAGACTCATTATCGGAATCACTTTCGGTCTCAATGTCACCATCTTCTTTCAATATCATTACTCTTTTATTTGGACATTGACTAGCAATATGACCCATTCCCAAACACTTGAAACATTTAACATCTCTAGTTCTAGAAGGTTGGGAAATAGTTTTACCTTGGTTTGGTGTGCCTCCATTTTTATTTTCTTTGGAAGGTTCGGCCTTGGATCTTTCATCTCTCCTACTCTAATTCGACTTCCACGTTGAAGAAGAACCCGAATTTTGTCCCATTCTTAAAGATCCCTCCTTTTTAGTTGTTGCTCCACCTTTATGGCCATGTGCACCATGTAGTAGTGGGAGTAAGGGTCGATCCCACAGAGACTGGAATTACCTTATGTGATTCAGAAAAGGGGGGATTGAGAGTTGCAATTAAAATTAAGTAAACAATAGCAAAAATAATTGAGAGAAAGTGATTAATGAGAAAAGCGTTGGTTTCGGTCGATATTCACCATCAAGGGATTGCATTGATCATTGACAAAATTATCAATCCTAAACCAAATATCTATCATTGGGATTCTATCCCAGTTCCTCCTTAAGCCTAGTAAATTAATGACAATCGCACTAATTATACTCTAATTAACGAGCAATCCTTTAACACATCGGTAAAGCATCACTTATTAACCGCATGAAGAACAAGAGAAACTAATAGAGCTAAACGAATACAAGCACATCGGTTATATTCAATTTAGTTGATATTCATCATAGGATTAACGATTTATAATCCAAAATCCTTAATCCTATTTGCTTCACGAATCAAGTAATAAAAACTTTGTTCAAAACCTAATTCAGCAGCTACACATACAATATACTAGTAGGCCTCCTAGCAATCACATGCATAATATTAAGAAAATAAGAACAGATGAATAAACAATACCCGGTTAAGATTGAATGCAATGAAATCAAATTCGTATCTCACAATGACATCAAATCCCTTGAGGTTTCAATCTCCCTCAACCAACTAAAGAAAATTAGCCGCGCAGGGCCATAGAAAACTAAACAAGAAGTAAAGAAAAGAGTTGAGAACTTGAATGAATTCTTTGCTGAATGAATCGATGCCTTCTCTGCTTACTTTCCTTCCTCTTTATAGATTAAAGCCTCCTAGTCGAAGTAGGAAAGTTTTTAGGTCAAATCCCCATCAATTAGGCTTCAAATCAGGTGAAAAAAACTCTAAAATCGCGACTTCCGGAGCGGCGGCGCCGCGGCGCTGCGAAGCTTCATCCACGGGGTGCCGCGGCGCTCCATTCTTCGTACACGGGCGCCGCGGCGTACCCATGCAGCGCCGCGGCGCTCGTGGTTCTGGGGTAAGGGCGCCGCGGCGCCAACAACCAGCGCCGCGGCGCTACGAGACATCCATGACGGGCCGCCGCGGCGCTGTATTGTGAGCGCCGCGGCGCCTAGAAAACGCCGGATTTTGCTAAAGTGTCGAACACAAAAGTTGTATCTCTATGTTTCTTCTTTCCATAGCCGCTGGAATCAGCTCAATCGGAGCTCAAATGAGTGAGATATGCTTCCATTAGTGACGAAAGGTCAGAAATCAGCATTTTTCATGATTTTCTTCTATTTTTCTCTTCTTTTCTTCTTTATTATTCCTAAAAACATAAAACACACAATTTAATTAAAACCTATCTATTTATCATTTAAATAAAATAAAAAGAAACATAAAATATGCTAAATACATGCTTAATTTAAAGCATGTCAAATACCCCCACACTTGCTCTTTTGCTTGTCCTCAAGCAAATTAAACCATGTGAACAATATTCAATAAATAAGGTAAGTGAAAGTCTTTCCAATATATTGCCTCATAGTGAAAATTGAATGCTCTTAAAGAAATTTCAGAAAATTTAATGACTATGTGCAATATTCAATTTAAATGCAATTCAGAATTCATTTTTCTAGAGCCCTGAGTGTGTGCGTGTTTTGAGCAGTTCAATCATCTTTCATTCAAATGAGTTTATATATCTCAAGAAATCAAGTATGGATCTCCTCGTAGGATTTCCATAAGCTTATTTTTCCTGCTGCTCTCCACTAATGTAGGTCAAAACTATTTTTAAGATCAAAAGGACTTTATTTAGCTTGTAATGTGGCCAAGGTGAAGGGTGGGACAAAGGATATCAATGTAGGATCAGTCACCCAGCACCACATGATTAAAATTGATCTCTTGAGCTCTTTGCTTTCCTCCAATAATTTTGGGAAGATTTTCTCCCCACACTACTTTTCCTGCTTCAATCCATCATTGTCCTCTTTTTCTTTCACCCACAACATTTGTTCTTATATATATATAATTTTTTTTTTTTCTTTTGAAAATTTCTTTTCTTTTCCTTGCTCCACCCTTCCACCCTTTTTGTAAATAAAGCAATACAATACAAATATTCATCAAAATAATCATGGAGTGAGTGAATAAGGTAAAGAAAAAAAAAATAAGGATATACAAACTTTGGCTTATGGCTCAATTATGGTTTTCAGAAGGAAAAGTTCATTAAGCTCAAAATAAAGGAACTAGTGTTATTTTATTACTTAGGTTAGGCTTGAAAGGCTCAATCTATCCAATAATGCCTAAATCATCTCCTAAATAATAGTATTAACCTAGGATTTCGCCTCAAGCAGCATTCAAATAAGTTCTAGAATCCTGTTGAGATCATAAAAAATTTCTTTAAGTTGTATAAATTTTCTTTAAATAAAAGATAAATTAAATACTCAAAGTTGTTGTGCAAAATAGATTCAGGATTCTAGAAAATGGATAATAAATTGCAAAAAAATTAAAATTACACATAATTATGATTTTCCTACGTTTCTTAGGAGCTATTAGCAATTTAAACATTTATATCATTGGCTATTGGTTTCACTAACACAAACCCATAAATTGAAATTTTGTTCACATGCTCACCTCATGATAGGAATAAAAGTGTACACATCATAGAATTATAGTAATGCATCAAAGTAGAAAAGTGCACAAGTGTATGAGTTATTATACAGTCATCCAGCTGAATCATAAAGTGACCCCCCCACACTTAAAAACATACATTGTCCCCAATGTAAGAATATCAAAGAAAAAACACAATAGAGACAAGTAATAAAATAAGGAGGGGTCCAGGGAAACTTCCCTGATCAAGTGTCATCATTCATCGCATCATGCTCGGTGTCAGGCCGAAAGGGTGGTTCAGGAGGCGCCGAGAATGCAATTGGAAGGTTCAGGGCATGGGCTAGCTGACTAAAGCAGGCATGATTATGCTGTGCAATAGAGTGCTGGTAGAGGGCCAGATCGTGCAGTTGGTGGCTCAAATACTCTGTGCGCTGCCATAAATCTTCAATGGTATGCTGGGATGGTGGTGGAGCTGAACTGCTGCCTGGTCCCTCTGTAGGGATTGGCTGAATCCCTAACTCCTCCTCTGCTGCTTCTTCATGGCCCTTGTACTTTTGGATATCGGTAGAGGAAATAGGCTTCATAGGGTGAATGAGAGCCTCAGTGGAATCCCAGCTGACTCCTGCCTGCTGACATAGACCAGTAATTAAACTGGGAGCAAAGAGGGATCCGCCTCTAGTATTAATACAGCCGAGCATCTGCCTATGAATAATTTTGCCTACATCAATAGAAAGGCCCTTTAGTATCGCATAGAGCAGAATGGCCCTGTCCCTCCTGACTTGACTCACATTGAAGCTGGGCATGAGTCGTGCTGACACAAAATAATACCATGCTTTAGCCAACTTATTCATATCAGCCCTAGCAAAGTACAACGGTTGGCCATGGCTATCCAATTTCCAGGAGGCCCCTCTATGGCAAAGAGTGCCTATGACGTCTTCAAAATCAATAAATGATTGAAGAAGAGCAGTATATTCATCATCCTCAATGTCAGGCAGAGAATAGAGTTCATTGATGGCATGCGGAGAAAATGGTACCCTCTTGCCTCGAACCCGTGCATGATGATGTTCATGAACTGTAGCATTGGAATAGAACTCCTGGACCACGGGGATAACTCCTGGCTCTGGGTTCCTGCAGAAAATCTCCCAGTGCCTATAGAGGATATTGTCTCTGAGAGGTAGCCCTTCGGTGATCAGAAATCCACGTTCTGGAACAATAGGTTTATGTACCACCACTTTGATGTGGTGTTGATAAACCGGTTCAGTCACAAATGCCACAGTGTCGAATGCTGGAGGGTCCTCAGCTCTGTTCTTCCTCTTTGAAATACTCAATTTAGAAGCTTTTGGAGCCATTAGTTGAAAAAATTCACTAGGGCCTTTTACCGAACACCTTGTGGGCGCTTGTAAAATTTGGAAGGATGAGTGGTGAATTTTCAACTAGATCTCCCAAACTCAGGACAAACCCGTAGCAATCAAGTATAAGGATCAATTGCAGCCCGAAAGAGGAAGGGAACTGTACCCAAATTGCCTTGAATGGTGGCTGGGAATTGCAAGCTCAAGAATACCTTAGAACCCTAGAAAAGTGTTTTTGAATTCGACTCAATTGCTGATATGAGGTGTATAATCCTGCAAAAGTAGATGAAAAATCAAGTTATGCAAGCAATATAATCGAATGGTAGGTGAGTATGGGTGATTGGAGGCAAGAAAAGGGATTTGGGGGTGAGAGAGAGCAAAAACCGCGGGGGAAACAAAGAGGGGCGCGACCCTCTTATAGAGAGCGCCGCGGCGCTCTCTGCTTCAACGCGGAGCGCCGCGGCGCTATGGGTGCGCGCCGCGGCGCTTACCCGTTCTGGGTTCGGAGCGCCGCGGCTCTGTTCTAGAGGGCCGCGGCGCTCTCCCAGTCTGGGCGACGAGCGCCGCGGCGCATGTTCGCGTCCGCAGATCCAATTTTTTTTTTTTTTTTTTTTTAAAGTAAAATTAAACTAGGAAAAGAAAAAATAAGAAGAAGAATAGATGTTGGGTTGCCTCCCAACCAGCGCCTTTGTTTAATGTCGTTGGCTCGACAAAAATTCAGAGAAAATTATGTAGGTTCTTGAAGAGTTATCCATTGTGCTTCCTCGTGCTGAAATCCTTCATAGTAAGGTTTGAGTCTATGTCCATTGACTTTGAAGCTATTCTGGTTGTCCATGCTCTTTATTTCAACTGCACCATGAGAAAAAACATCAGTAACAATAAATGGTCCCTCCCATCTAGAACGAAATTTACCTGGAAACAATCGGAGCCTGGAATTGTAGAGGAGAACTTTCTGTCCTTTGCTAAACTCCTTACGTGAAATCATGCGATCGTGTAGGAGTTTAGTTTTGGCCTTATAAATATTTGCGTTGTCATAGGCCTCGTTTCTAATTTCCTCTAATTCCTGCAGCTGTAATTTCCTGTATTCTCCACTTTCTTCCAAATTCATGTTAAATTTCTTTATAGCCCAAAATGCTTTGTGTTCCAATTCAACTGGAAGATGGCAAGTTTTACCAAATACTAACCTGTATGGAGACATACCAATTGGGGTCTTATAGGCTGTCCTGTATGCCCACAGAGCATCATCTAATCTGAGACTCCAATCCCTGCGGTTGGGATTTATTGTCTTACTGATAATATTTTTGATTTCTCTGTTGGATACTTCAGCCTGCCCATTGGTCTGCGGATGGTATGCAGTTGACAATTTATGAGTGACATTGTATTTCTTTAATAGGGCTTCGATAGTCCTATTGCAGAAATGCGTTCCCCTGTCACTTATCAAAGCTCTTGGAATCCCAAATCTGGAGAAGATATGAGATTTAATGAAATCTGCAACCACTTTAGAATCATTAGTCCTAGTGGGTTTAGCTTCTACCCACTTTGAAACATAATCCACAGCCAACAAAATATAATTATATCCAGATGACAAAGGAAAAGGTCCCATAAAATCAATGCCCCAAACATCAAAAATTTCACAAAATAATACTGGTGTTTGAGGCATCTCATTTTTCCTGGAGATATTACCTGTTTTCTGACAGTTTGTACATGACTTACAAAATTTATATGAATCTTTGAATATGGTAGGCCAGTAAAAACCGCAGTCTAAAACTTTCTTTGCTGTCCTTTTTGCTCCAAAATGTCCACCACATGCATAAGAATGGCAGAAGGTTATAATGGATAAAATTTCAGCATCAGGGATGCACCTTCTGATAATTTGATCTGAGCATTGCTTCCACAGGTAAGGATCGTCCCATATGTAGTATTTGGCGTCACTCTTGATCTTATTTTTGGCTGCCCTGGTCAAACGAGGAGGTAATTGATTAGTAACCAAATAATTTACAATATTCGCATACCATGGCATATGAATTGAAATTGAAAATAAATTTTCATCTGGGAATGATTCTTCAATTTTCAATTTTTCCTCCACATGTGTCAGGCGGCTTAGGTGATCTGCTACATTGTTTTCAGACCCTTTCTTGTCTCTAATCTCTAAATCAAATTCTGTAAGTAGTAGCACCCATCTGATTATCCTAGGTTTAGCCTCCTTTTTCATCACCAAATATTTCAAAGCTGCATGATCAGTAAAAACAATAATTTTAGTACATATTAAATATGATCTAAATTTTTCTAAAGCAAAGACTACAGCTAAGAGTTCTTTTTCAGTGGTGGTATAGTTCTTCTGGGCATCATTCAGTATTCTGGAGGCATAATATATCACATGGGATGTGTTTCCAATCCTTTGGCCCAGTACTGCTCCAACTGCATGATCACTGGCATCACACATAATTTCAAAAGGAATGTTCCAGTCTGGTGCTTGAATTATTGGAGCTGAAATTAAGGACTCCTTCAATTTGTCAAAAGCTTCCCTGCATTCTTCATCAAGTTCAAAAGAGACATCTTTCTGAAGCAATTTGCACATAGGTGCTGCTTTCTTAGAAAAGTCCTTTATGAATCTCCTATAAAAACCTGCATGGCCAAGAAACGAACGAACTTCCCGCACACAAGTGGGATAAGGTAGAGTTTGTATAATATCAATTTTTGCTTTATCTACCTCTATTCCCCTTTTTGAGACAACATGGCCTAAAACTATACCTTGTTCAACCATAAAATGACACTTTTCAGAATTTAAAACAAGGTTAGTTTCTTGACATCTTTTCAAAATTAGTGACAGGTTATGCAAACACTCATCAAATGAATCCCCATAAACTGAGAAATCATCCATAAATACCTCAATGAATTTCTCAAGATAATCTGAGAATATGCTCACCATACACCTTTGAAAAGTAGCAGGGGCGTTACAAAGCCCAAACGGCATGCGCCTATATGCAAATGTCCCAAATGGACAAGTGAAAGTTGTCTTTTCCTGGTCTTCAGGAGCAATTGCAATTTGAAAATAGCCTGAATAACCATCAAGAAAACAATAGTAAGGTTTACCAGATAACCGTTCAAGCATTTGATCAATAAAAGGTAAAGGAAAGTGGTCTTTTCGTGTTACAGAATTTAGTTTTCTGTAATCTATACAAACCCTCCACCCATTTTGAATCCGGGTGGGTACCAATTCCTCATTTTGATTTTTCACCACAGTTATGCCTGTTTTCTTTGGGACCACCTGCACTGGGCTAACCCAATGACTGTCTGAAATAGGGTATATTACCCCAACCTCCAACAGTTTAAGAATTTCTTTCTTTACCACCTCCATCATAGGTGGATTTAGCCTTCTTTGGGGTTGTCTAGATGGTTTAGCTCCTTCTTCCATTAATATTCTGTGCATGCATGTGGAAGGGCTTATTCCCTTAAGATCAGCTATGGTCCATCCTATTGCAGTTTTGTGCTCTTTCAGAACTTGAATTAATTTCTCCTCTTGATCAACTTCAAGCTTGTTGGAGATAATCACAGGAAGTGTTTCTCCTTCTCCCAAAAATACATATTTGAGGTGATCAGGAAGAGGCTTTAATTCAGGGGTAGGAGCCTGCACAACAGAAGGTAAAAGAGTGGTATTAGAAATTGGTAATTCCATATAAGCAACATTACCTGTTGGTGGTCCTTCTGAAAAATCATTAAGTGCAGCCAATTCCTCTTTTGTTTCTCCATCTAAATTTGTCTCACCATCATCTTCTTCTATGGATTTGCTCACAATTACTTCTAATTTGTCTTTTCCATCTAATTCAAATATGTCATGTGCCAAAGAATCAAAGACATCAATAGAGTAAACAGGGGTATCATCACCTGGGTATTTCATGGCTTCATACATATTAAATTTAATTACTTCACCATCAAATTCCATAGTGAGTGTGCCATTGTGAACATCTATCCTTGTTTTAGAGGTTTTTAAAAATGGTCTCCCTAACAATATTGGAGATGTAAAATCCCCATTTTCCATGTCAAGAACATAAAAATCTGCAGGGAAAACCAAATCATCTACCTGTACCAAGACCTCCTCAATTACTCCCTTAGGGTATGCATTGGACCTGTCAGCTAACTGAATTACCACATTAGTAGAGTTCAATGGTCCTAATTTCAAGGAAGTATATAAAGAATATGGCATGACATTTATGGAAGCTCCCAAATCTAACATGGCTTTTTCAACATGAGTATCCCCAATTTTACATGGAATAGTAAACATACCTGGATCCTTGCATTTAGTGGGGAGTTTAGTTTGAATCATAGCTGACACATTCTGACTCATTTGAACCTTCTCACATCCCTTCAATTTTTGCTTTCTTTTCTGGGTACATAGTTCTTTCAAAAACTTTGCATATCTTGGTACCTGTTTAATAGCATCTAAAAGGGGAATATTAATTTCACACTTTCTGAAGGTTTCATATAATTCAGAAGTTTTTTCATGCAACCTGTCTTCTTTAAGAGCTTCTGGAAAAGGAGGCACAACTTCATAATTTAAATTAGAAGGAGACTTACCTGTAGGTGCTTCATTCTCCTTAATTGATTTTTCAGTTTTCTTAGGAGAAGAGGGTGCTGGCGGGCTTTCAATCTCCTTACCATTCCTTAACACAATTGCACTAGCATTCTCTCTGGGATTTACCACAGTTTGTGAAGGTAACTTACCTGAATTTTGAGCATCCAGTCGACTCACTGTGGTTGCTAACTGACCCATTTGAGTTGTCAGGTTCTGAATGCTAGCTCTTGTCTCTTGCTGAAATTGATGAGAGTTATGCACAAGAGTCTTCACAATATCTTCCAATGGATTACTTACCTGATGCTCCTGGGATGCATTTTGTTTAGGATAATAGGCCTGTTGGTTTTGTTGAAAATTCTGTCCTGCAGGCCTATTTTGTGCATTTCCATATCTGAAATTGGGATGATCCTTCCATCCAGGATTGTATGTATTAGCATATGGATCATACCTCTTTGGTTGGCCAGGAAAACCTCCTACAGCATTAGCTTGTTCTGTGGACTCCTCTTGAAGTGTAGGACACATGTCAGTTGGGTGCCCTGTTGCTGAACATATCCCACAGACTTTAACTTGTTGGAGTGTACCTGTAGCCATTTGGCGCACAAGAGAAGTAAGTTCAGATATTTGATTCTGAAGAGAAGTTGTACTTACCTCATGGGCATGTCTAACAGGAGGATCATGCCTAACGCCAAATTGTTGTGAATTGGCAGCCATATTTGATATGAGAATTCTGGCTGCCTCAGGAGTTTTATCTACTAGTGCTCCTCCACTAGCTGCATCTATCATGCTCCTGTCTCCCTGCAAAAGGCCTTCATAGAAATATTGGATTAGTAGCTGCTCACTAATCTGATGATGTGGGCAGCTTGCACAAAGTTTCTTAAACCTCTCCCAATATTCATAAAGGGTTTCACCATGCAATTGCCTAATGCCGCATATTTCTTTCCTAATAGTGGCGGCTCTAGATGCAGGAAAATAACGTTCTAAAAACATTATTTTCATCTCATTCCAAGTAGTAATAGTACCAGAGGGTAAATAATACAACCAATCCTTGGCTGAATCTTTTAAAGAAAAAGGAAAAGCCCTAAGTTTAATTTGTTCCTCAGTTACTCCAGGGGGCTTCATACTGGTACAAACCACATGGAACTCCTTTAGATGTTTATGCGGGTCCTCACCTGCAAGACCATGAAAACTAGGTAAGAGATGAATTAATCCAGATTTTAATTCAAAATTCACATTATCATCAAGATTAGGGAAAGTAATGCATAAGGGTTGTTGATGCAAATCAGGAGCTGCAAGCTCCTTCAGAGTAGGGTGTCTGGCCATGATCACTTCCTCCGTATCCTGATCAATGTCTTCTTGAATTCTTCTTCTGTGCCTGTATACAGATTTTCCAATATCTGGATTGAACTGTAAATCTTAACAATTAGCAGAACGAGTCACAGGCATAAAATAAAAAAAAATCACAAAAGTAATGACGCAGTCCCCGGCAACGGCGCCAAAATTTGGTGCGCACTGTCGCAGGCACGCCCAAATTAAAACCTTACCTCAACACTAACCTGTAGTAGTGGGAGTAAGGGTCAATCCCACAGAGACTGGAATTACCTTATGTGATTCAGAAAAGGGGGGATTGAGAGTTGCAATTAAAATTAAGTAAACAATAGCAAAAATAATTGAGAGAAAGTGATTAATGAGAAAAGCGTTGGTTTCGGTCGATATTCACCATCAAGGGATTGCATTGATCATTGACAAAATTATCAATCCTAAACCAAATATCTATCATTGGGATTCTATCCCAGTTCCTCCTTAAGCCTAGTAAATTAATGACAATCGCACTAATTATACTCTAATTAACGAGCAATCCTTTAACACATCGGTAAAGCATCACTTATTAACCGCATGAAGAACAAGAGAAACTAATAGAGCTAAACGAATACAAGCACATCGGTTATATTCAATTTAGTTGATATTCATCATAGGATTAACGATTTATAATCCAAAATCCTTAATCCTATTTGCTTCACGAATCAAGTAATAAAAACTTTGTTCAAAACCTAATTCAGCAGCTACACATACAATATACTAGTAGGCCTCCTAGCAATCACATGCATAATATTAAGAAAATAAGAACAGATGAATAAACAATACCCGGTTAAGATTGAATGCAATGAAATCAAATTCGTATCTCACAATGACATCAAATCCCTTGAGGTTTCAATCTCCCTCAACCAACTAAAGAAAATTAGCCGCGCAGGGCCATAGAAAACTAAACAAGAAGTAAAGAAAAGAGTTGAGAACTTGAATGAATTCTTTGCTGAATGAATCGATGCCTTCTCTGCTTACTTTCCTTCCTCTTTATAGATTAAAGCCTCCTAGTCGAAGTAGGAAAGTTTTTAGGTCAAATCCCCATCAATTAGGCTTCAAATCAGGTGAAAAAAACTCTAAAATCGCGACTTCCGGAGCGGCGGCGCCGCGGCGCATAAGTTCAGCGCCGCGGCGCTGCGAAGCTTCATCCACGGGGTGCCGCGGCGCACCATGCAGCGCCGCGGCGCTCCATTCTTCGTACACGGGCGCCGCGGCGTACCCATGCAGCGCCGCGGCGCTCGTGGTTCTGGGGCAAGGGCGCCGCGGCGCCAACAACCAGCGCCGCGGCGCTACAAGACATCCATGACGGGCCGCCGCGGCGCTGTATTGTGAGCGCCGCGGCGCCTAGAAAACGCCGGATTTTGCTAAAGTATCGAACACGAAAGTTGTATCTCTATGTTTCTTCTTTCCATAGCCGCTGGAATCAGCTCAATCGGAGCTCAAATGAGTGAGATATGCTTCCATTAGTGACGAAAGGTCAGAAATCAGCATTTTTCATGATTTTCTTCTATTTTTCTCTTCTTTTCTTCTTTATTATTCCTAAAAACATAAAACACACAATTTAATTAAAACCTATCTATTTATCATTTAAATAAAATAAAAAGAAACATAAAATATGCTAAATACATGCTTAATTTAAAGCATGTCACTCTCCTACTCTAATTCGATTTCCACGTTGAAGAAGAACCCGAATTTTGTCCCATTCTTAAAGATCCCTCCTTTTTAGTTGTTGCTCCACCTTTATGGCCATGTGCACCATGTCATCCAACTTCACATAATGTTGCAACTCTACCACATTTGCTATATCACAGTTTAATCCAACTAAGAATCTCGCCATTGTAGCCTCTTGGTCCTCCTCCACATTGGCTCAAATCATGGCTATCTCCATCTCCTTATGGTAGTCTTCAACACTTTTAGACCCTTGAGTAAGGCTTTGCAATTTCTTAAACAAGTCCCTATGGTAGTGGTTTGAAATGAATCACCTCCTCATACCTACTTTCATCTTTTCCCATGTCTCAATAGGTCTTTCTCCATTTCATCTCGTGCTTAAAATCAATTGATCCCACTAAATAATAGCATAGTCAGTAAATTCAATGGCAGCCTATTTTACCTTTTTTAACTAAGAATAGTTGTGACAATCAAACACTAACTCCATCGTTTTCTCCCATTCTAAATAAACTTCTGGATCATTTTTACCTTGGAAGGGTGGAATTTTCATTTTAATACTTTCTAAATTATTATCAACCTGATTACTAACTTCTCTAAACCTCCCACCATATCTCCTATTGTTACACTCAAATTCCTATCAACTTCATCAAAACTATCTCTATAATACTCTTCATCTTCAACACTCTTTCTTGATTGAACTTTCCCCCTCCTTTGTATATTAAGAGTGTTTTGTGACTCTTCCACACATGCATTCTCTACTCGATCTAAATGTTCATGAACCTGCTCCATCTCAACTCTCATAACTCTTTTCATCTCACTTATTAAAACTTCCATTATCAACTTTAGATCCACCATTCCTGACACACCTTCGGAAGTATTTTTGTCTTTGTTGTGTGACATGATCTTCCTGCAAAAACAATGTTAGACTAAAAAAAATCTCACAACACTAACTCACGTGTTTATCTCGAGATTAATGGCACTCACACTTGTGTTTACTCAAATTTGGCTTTTACTCTATTATAAGCTCTCACACTCTCTTGGCTTTTTTCTTTCTTAGTCCCCTCTTTCAGTTCTTTATTGAACTCAAACAAAGTCAAACAAAAAATCTTCTTGCAACAATCCAAACTCAACTAATAGAATACAAAGAGTAAAGGAAGAAGAAAAAGAACAGAATTTTAAGAAATAAAGGGAACAAAGCAATAGAAATTTAGGAAAAAAATGAAATTAAAGACAAGATAAGCAATTGAATAAGAAAAATCACAACAAGAAGCAATTAGAATAGAAAGAAATCAATGACTAGAGTAAATGAAACAGTTGAGATAGGAAAAATAACCAAAGTAAGAAAAACAAATATCAAAGCAAGAAAAAAAAAGAATTGATGCAATTAGAATTACTAAATCACTTTTTTTTAAAGATCAGATTGCAAAATCTAGGTGGAAAACTTGAATTTCAACAATAATGGGTTTTATTTTTTTTTTCAAATATGCACTTGAACTAGGAACACTAGAAATAAAACGAAAATTAAAAGATAAGAAGAATGAAGAACACAAGAAAAAAAGATAGAAGATAGTAAAATGGAATAATAATAAGAAAACAAATAAGATAGATAAAACCTGATTTAGAACTTAGACTCTGATACCAAATGATGTGAACCCCTGATATAAACTTCACCAAGAGCAGTGAGACCCGAAATTAATATGAGATCCGATTGGAAGTATAGTGTTCTAATCAGATTTATAACAAAATAAATTAAAAGAAAATGACATTGACCCGTTATCTATAAAGAGATAAGAATTAAAGGTATAAGAAAATATTGAAGACACCACATTCAAGAAAAGAGAAGAAGATTGTGAGTGATAAGTCTTGCTTGAACGCCACAAGAAAAATCTTGATAAGTTTAGAAAAGTCTTTTAAAGAATCAAAGAGAAAACATTCTCAATATTATAAATGATAATCTGTATTGTTCAAGAGTATACATGCCTATTTATAGGCCAATAACCTAGACTAACAAAAAAAACTAATAGAAAACTCTTTTAGAAACTATCAAATAGAAAACTCCTATAGGGCAAGGAAAATTAGAAATAGGAAACTCTACCAAAAACTATCAAATAAAAAATTTTCCTAATCAAATAAAAAAACACTACTAATAAGTATATCAAAAAAAAAACGTAAGTTAAATTGGACCATTAAATAAATATATTATTTTGGGTCTATATTCAGTTTTTAACCTTCAATCTTCTTGCACTTTAAGTCTATATTCAGATTAGCGGGTCTTGACACATAGTCAAGTGAATTTTAATGATATGGACTAATATTGACTCTTCTTTAGTAGTCTTGCAATTTTATCTTTGTTGGGCCTCTAGAATTAGATCATTAAGTGCTTCTTTGAATATTTTAGTCCGAACTCTTGTGATATGTCCAATTGAGACTTGTAGCGGGTCCACATTCTATTTTCGCTTGTCATCCTTAGCCATGATCTCATCATTAGGGATAGTCTTTTATAGTGCTAGACTACTGTAACTAACCCGGATAATGTGCCAGCTCACAATAGTTAAACTAACTCTGACACCTTCCTCAATTTTGACTATTCTTTTTTTGGCCCCCTGCAAACTTAAGGTTTCCTGGTCTCTAACCTTAAGGTTGTCTCTTAACTCAAGGAATTAGGAGCTGGAAATGAATGTGGTTTGTATATCAGTAATCTAAGACAGAGAAGGTGTAAACTCAACAACAATGTCTTTCTTGATGGCATTATCATGGACAAAATGTAGATCTAGCTTTATATGTTTTGTTCTCAAGTGGAGAACTGGTTTGGCTATAATCATGCATGTGCTCTTGTTATAACATAGTACTAGTGGCACTTCAATGCTAGGAACCCCCATCGCAAGACGCAGAGATTGGATCCATGCAATTCCAACAACTGTATTAGCCATACTTGGGTATTCCGCTTCAACGCTCGATCTAGGTACAACGAGCTGCATTTTAGATGACCAGGATACGAGGTTGCCACTTAGAAAAACACACGAGCCAAATGTTGAACACCAATCATCAGTGTTAGAGCCCCAATCAGCATTGCAATAAGCTACTATGTTGAGTATCTTTGTAGGTTGTAAATGCAGGCCATAATTCAATGTTCCTCCTAAGTATCAAAGAATTCACTTTACAGCCTTCCAGTGTTCTGTCAATGGCTCCTTTATAAATTGACGGACCTTATTTACTGAAAAAGATAGCTCAACTTGGGTGATGGTAGCATATTGAAGAGCATTAACCAATAATCTGTAAAGTTCAGGATTTTCTAGTGGATCACTTCCCAATTTGGATAATTTGAGACCAGTATTCATGAGAGTAGAAATGCTTCTTGCTACCTCCATCTTTGCTCGAGAGAGTAAACTCTTTATATATTTAGTTAGTGTCAAAATCATGCTACCATCCTGCGGCTTAAGAACCTTGATACCTAAGAAGAATTTGAGTTTCCTGACATGCTTCAAAGAGAATTCACTGTTGAGCCGTGGGATCAAAAGAGACATTTCAGACCTAGAACTGCTAGTAATCAAAATATCATCTACATAGATGAGTTTGAACACTGTAGTAGAGGAAACTCGCATGAACAAAGAATGGTCACATTTGCTGGAAGTGAAACCAAGCTTTGAGATAGTAGAGGTGAGTTTTTCAAACCAAGCTCGAGGTGTCTGTTTTAGGATGTAGAGAGACTTGTGTAACTTGCACACAAGGCTTTTATCTTGACTTTCAAAACCCAAGAGTTGTTTCATGTAAAATTCTTCATTAAGAATTTTGTTAAGGAATACGTTGTTAACATCAAGCTGCCTTATATTCTAGCCTTGAGGCAGTGCCAATGTGAAAACTATCCAAATTTTTGTTGGCTTTGCAACAGGGCTAAATGTCTCGTTATAATTGAAGCCCTCTTATTGGTGAAAACCTTTTTCCATAAGACGAGCTTTATACCTCTACACACTACCATCTAGATTTTCTTTCACACAAAATACTCATTTGCAGCCTATTGGGGAGCTTCCTTGAGGTAATGGAATAAGAGACCAAGTGTGATTGTTTTGCAGTGCTTGAAAATCTTCAATCATGGCTTTTTTCCAATTCTTATCTTGCAAAGCTTCTGTAACAGAATGAGGTTCTGTTTGTATCAAAAGAACCTTTAGTTTACACACTCCTGCTTTAGAGCGAGTGACCATAGGGTGAGTGATCGGAGAACCAGGACAAGTAGTGTCAGGATTTTGGGCAAAACTTGAAGAGGAACCAGGAACTGATTCCGATTTGGACTCATTTTGCATAGCAAGAAGTATTAAAGTGTTGTCTGGGTTTTCAATTGAATTTGGAGAAATTGCAGGACTTTGGGAAGCATTTGAACCAATCAGTGGAACCAATCGGATTGTATCATTTACAACACCAAATTGCAATTCTGCCATTTTCTTGAATTTAACAAAAACAGTAAATGCATATGAATAGCTAGTAGAGGATTTAGTTGGCGATGGACAGTATGAATAAACTCTAAGGGCCTCGAAGATACTGTAGGTGAATTAGGAAATAGTTGCTTGTGAGCTTTAGCAAGATAGTAGGCTTTGCAAACACTGGTTGCACTTTTATTTATCACGTGATGTAATGGACCTTGCACCCTCCGAAGCTTGATGTTCCCCCCCCCCCCCCAATTTCTTGTATTTGTATTTTTCTGCACCTTGTTGATTGGAAACTCATAAAAAACATAAAGCCTTTTCTGAACCCTCCCTTGCAAAAGCACTTTCTTGGAATCCTTTCCCTTAACAAAACAACATGTTAGATGAAATTAGAAAAAGACTTGAGTTGTCTTTGCAAAACGAGACACACTAAGCGAATTCTTAGTTAGAGCAGGTACATGCAATAAATCTTTTAGAGGTAAAACAGATTGCTGATAGGGAGATTTAACAAAGGAAGAACCAACAGATTGGTTAACAAACCTACTTCATTTCCTATGTGTACTCTCCGTTGCCCATCATACCCAGTTTTGGTCATAAGGTCGCTGGATTCAGGGGTAACATGATTCGTTGCCCCTGAATCTGGGTATCATGACGAATCACATATAGAACCACAAACTGAGGGCATTGCCGTCATGTGTGCTTGAGCCCTAAACGCTTGTGAATTATAACCTAGCCCAGAAAAATTGTGTTGGGACAGGTCTTTGGAAACTCTAATCATATATATTGTAGCATTCCCAAATTGAATGCCCATACTTGTTGCAAAGTTGACAAATCATTTGCTGCTTGTTTCCACCATTGTTGAGCCTTTCTCGACCTCTTCTGCCACTGAAGCCTCCTTTATTTCCATTTCTGCCACTAAAACCGGGGTAGCCTTTTCCATAATTAAGTCCTCGACCTTGCATGTGAGCTATGTTGACTGAAATGGAGTCTGTTTAGAAATTGCTCAAACCTATTTTCCTGGGCTAATAGCAATGACTCTGTCACTAACACTGTATAGATCCAATCTTGTAATTGGCATTACAAAGGGACTATATTCCTCAGGAAGCCCTTCTAAAATGGCATCAGTATGATCGTTTTCTATCGTTGGGAAGCCAGTGCTAATCAGAGAGTCTATGGCAGTCTTCATCTTAAGAAGAAAGATTATATTATATTTCATACTTGACTAGTAGATTCGCAGTCTACAACCCTTGTGAGCATGCTATCTCTCATTGACAAAAGCATCCAAGACAACAGAGAGAATCTCAGCGATCCCTATCAGTATATTCTTTTCAGTAATTTCCAATCAACGCATCCTGCTCTATGATAAATTTTGAAAGAATCTCAGCATCTCGATCCAATAATCTTTGCAGACTATGGCCCCTGATCGCTGCAGCTATTTGTTGCCTTTTGTAGCAGATAATTCTTTTCATCTAATTTCACCGACGCTGAAATTTGAGAAAGAAACTAGACTTGGCAGGTATTGAATTTGACGACAATTCTTCATGGCTCTGATATCATGTGAACAAACCAAACTCTCAGAATTCAAAAGAAGACGAAAAGTAGAGAGAAAGAGATCAGGGGTAAGAGAGACATTGTATTTAATTGTGCCTGCTGATCTGCAATCTCACAGGAGCTAAACTAACTCTCTTAACACTCAATACACTTCCTCCCCATAATAATTGTACATTGGGGGTTCCATTGTTGTTTCTCGAAGATTGCCTTATTTCGAGAAAACCAGCTGGCCCAAAAAGGGTATAATACCATCCTAGGAAAGAAGATATACCCTTGTTCCCCCTACTTCTTTTTAAATTGAAGAAGTAATGTCTCCACCCAGAACTTGATGCTGCAAGGTTAAATGCAATCAATCCTTATACCAAGATGTGAACCAAAACAGACTGCTTTGGCTAATGAGCACTCAAGCATTATGTGATCCTTAGTCTTTTCATGGTTGTAACAGGCAGGGCAATCCATAATCTATCAATATGTCTGCTATTGAGAAAACACCTAGTTAGGATTATTCTTTGAAGAATCTTCCAAGTGAACAATTTAATTTTAGGAGCCACTCCTAATATCCAGACTACTAGGTATCTTTCATTTTAGTTACCATTCCACCTCAAGCAATCAGGAGGTCCAAATTTAGATATAGATGTTTTAACAATTTGTTTAACACCATCCTCGATAAAAACATGCCCAAGTTTTTCTCTATCCCACCTATGATAACTACTATAAATGAAATTCCTAATGATCAGATCTGGTATTTTATCTGCACCCCTCCAATTAGGTTTTCTCCTCCCTCCATTTACTTTTCATCAGAGCGGAGAGAGTTTGAGGGAAGCGATGGTCTAACTCACAGCAGTAGAACTAGGGAAAAAAAAAAAAACCAATATCAAGTAGACCTACTTCTTCACAGGTGGTTTCTTTTAATATCGTAACTCGAGTTACTTAAAGAGAATTACCATATATAATACTGGTGGCTTAACATATAGTAACTTGTATATCAATTATTTTTAATTTATTTTTTAAATAATTAATTGATTTTATTTAAGGGTCACATTCATCTGAAATCTAAAACACTTTCAGATGATACTTAGGTTTTTTTTATGATATTGTTAATTTTACCAATATGAAAAGAAGAAATAATCAAACTTTGAATGACTGGAAAAAGAAAATGAATGGGGTTTGAAAAGACCCTTCAATTTCAACCAAAACGCAGCAGACTAGGATCTTTGAACATTGGGATGTGCACAACTATAAGCCACTTGATTATCTTAGCCATTTCATTATATACCTATATGACACATGAATATTGAAGCCTTGAGCTTTTGAGTGTAGAACTTAAGTAGTAAAATATCAACAATAACATGACAAAACCAAAAACCTACAGTAGTCCTTCCTCAAATAGTTGTTGCTTAAAGTTTTTATAACTTCAGAATCTTGATGATGAAGTTTCAGGTTGCATACCCCAGCATTGAAGCAAAGTCTTCAACCACCTGGAGTGGAGCACCATGGGAGATTACACCAGGCATGACAAAGCCAGCAATCAGTGAAAAAAAAAACACATTTATTTGGGGAGACACAAAAAAAAAAGCGCTATAAAACAATGTAAGGTCCCATTTAGTTGATAAAAATAAGATGATGGAATGAAAATATAGATTCTTTCTATCATATATGATATTTGGTTGGTAGAATGTAGTTATCATAGAATACATATTACCTTGTATGATAGAATGCACGTTACTTTTGAAAATAGATAGAAAATGAGGGAATGGAACGAAATAAAATTGAAAAAATTTAAAATATTCTTCTAAAATAAATAATATTTAAATTATTTTTTAATATTATTAATATTTTTAATAAAAAATTTATATTACTAATTATTTTTTTATTTGTATCATTTTAAGGTCAAAATAATATTATTTTAATAATTTTATTCTTTAATAGTATTTTTGTTTTTTTTGTTAACTTTTCATTCAATTCATGTATTATTTATGATATATCAAACGTAGAAAAATATTAAAAAATTTATTTTATTTCATATCGTACTAAACAAAATTTTAATAATATTATTTTATTTTATTCTCAATTCTCATTCTCATTTTTACTTTTACCACTAATCAAACAGGACCTAAGAAGCTATCACGGCCATTCTTAATTAATAGACATTGTTAAATGAAATAAAATTTGAGAAAAACTTAAAATGACGATTGCATCCTAGATATAAGTTGCTTCCTATAAATAAGAAGGGAAATGACTTATGTGCATCAAAGATACATCACAAATGGAAATAAAGTAATACATGATCTCCAGCTTTTCATGGCAGTGGAGACTGTCGTACTCTAGCTGGTGGGAGAGAGTTCTAAAAAAGGGCCCTGAAAAAAATTTAGATACATAAGGTCATGTTGTCATAAATTCATAATTAATTTATTTAAAAAATATAACATTTTTTTAAAAAAAAAGGTAACAATGTAGCTATCCCTAATTGTCTGAGTCCAAAATTTGATGGAGATGTCCTTGGACGAAAAATAACCCACTGACCTGTGTTTCTAGAGCTGCCATCAGCCACCAACACAAAATTCGTACCATCACTTTTAGAAAAGGTAGCATCTAGGGACTCTTCATTCCGTTTTTTATCTCTGCTATCGTCATTTTGCTTCTTCAGCTTCCAACACCCTAATTGTATATGTCCTTTTTTGTGCAATAATTACAGGATTTGACTCTATTATGGGACTTTAATCTTCCCTTATTATTAATTGAATCCCCTTTTTGGGCCCTCCATCTTGCAACTACTCATTGTCCAGCTTGTCTTTAATTATCAAAGAAGATTTCACCCACCTCAACAAAGATTTATTTTGAGTGACTTTAGCGATTATTTTAATCGTTAATTAACCGATTAACGATTTTATATAAATCATCACAAAATTAGCTATTGCTATCATCTTAGCGACGATTTTGAAAAATTATGGAAATATCATAGCTTAACAATGGTTAGTAAATCATTGTTAAACCATGTGATTTAATGATGGTTATGCAAATTGTCATTATATTCTTTTTATTTTTAATTTTTTAAAATTTAAATTCTAAATTTTTTTAACATTCTTGTACTTGTGTCAAATTTTTTTTCCAAATTTTCTACCATTTTTCCAAAAAATTTCTTCCCTCTTCTTTTCTCTTCTTTCTCAAATTATTCTATCTAATTTGATTACTTCTAGAGCATATAATTATGATTCCTTTTTGTGCTTCCTTGCATACTTATGATTCCCATAGCAACCCAAAATATATAAAACCATAAATCAGCGAAAGTCTGCATCACTTCTCTTTAGAGAAAAAAGAAAGATTTCGAGTGAAATAGAAACCAAGTTTCAAGCTAAGAAACACCAAATCCAATGAATTTTTCATCAAAGCAAGAAACAATAAACCTAGACAATGCTCTGAATTTCGTAGTCATCTTTGTTGTTTCATGACCATCTTTGTCGTCTTCATACTTTTCTTATGGGTATCTAGGTTTGATTGAAAATTTATTGAAACTCGTTCGAAAGAGAGAGAGGGGAAGGAAATGATAGAAGATGGAGTAATTTTTTACAAAAGAGAAAACTCAACAAACGTTTCTAAGAAACATAAAAAATCTAATGGGAGTGTAATAGTCTTAAAAATTAAAGAGAATTCTTAATTAAAGAAAATTTTGAATAAAAGAGAGGATTCTGAAAATAGAGATAATAACCGTTGAAAATATGTTTATTTATTACATGTGTTAAAGAATTACAAAGAAAATCTAATGGGAGTGTAATAGCCTTAAAAATTCAAGAGAATTCTAAATTAAAGATAACAACAAAAGTTTCTAAGAAACATAGAAAATCTAATGGGAGTGTAATAGCCTTAAAAATTAAAGAGAATTATAAATTAAAGAAAAGTTTGAATAAAAGAGAGGATTCTGAAAATGAAGATAACAATCGTTGAAAATATGTTTATTTATTACATGGGTTAAATAATTACAAAGAAAATATAAGAATTTACATTTCAGGGCCAAAATGTAATTTCTTAGAAGTTTAGGGGTCAAAATATAAATAAAAAAAGTTGCAAGGACTTCTCTCTAAAATTAAATTTTTGCAAAAATGTCTCTTAGGATATTTTAAGGGCCTCAGCCACCCAAGAAGCAGCAAAAGTCAGATTTCTCTCTTCTCCAATTTATTTCTTCCAAAACCCTAAAGCTTCTCTTTAAGATTCTACTGCTTCCAGACCTCGGATTTTGACACCACAACCATCAACGGACTCAAAACGAAGAGTTCTACAAATTCATCCGATTTGTTTCTGAAAAATTGGCCAGAGATTGGTCAGAAAATGAAGGAAAAAATCAACTAAAAAGCTAATCTCCGAAACTCCTATCTGTGGTTCTTAAACACAAAAACTAACACCGTAGATCAATCCAAAAGGTGCCGAAATCTTAAGATCTTAAATTTTAGGATCATCCTCTATTGCACGCGCTTTCACGTGTTGCATCTCTCTCGGCGAGTGATGCCTACGCACAGCGTTCCCAATGGTGCGTGTAGCGCATTGATCCAGACTCTATTGCGTTGACTTGGGTTGACCGAGCTCTCGGAGGCCAAATTTTGCAAATCCAGAGTCATTTCAAGGCTTTTGGACCTTCCGGACTCATTTTGAGGGTCTATTTTGCCACATTAGGATTGGAAACATGAATTTTGGAGTTGTCCAACTTGGTACCCTAATTTTGTAAGTAGATAATTCTTTCTATGATTTGCTCTATATTTTTCTTGATCTTTAAACATATATTTGATTATGTTTATAAGATATATACACTTTTATATGTTTCTAAAATGCATAAAATTATCTGAATTGTTTACAATTTGGAATATAATTCAAGAAGATTATAGTTTTAAAAATGGATTTCTGAACTCATGGTATATCTTATTGCACATGTATTTCTCATTAAATGATAAAGTGAATATTTATGGACATGGCATTGATTTATAAAGCTATATGTTTGCCTCACAAAAAGGCATGTATATGTGATAAACCCTTATTGGAAATTTCATAATAGATGAGATGTATTGAGACTGAAATTCTATATTATATTGAAAGCTTTGTATTAAATAATATGGAATATGTGCATATGATAATTTTATGGAGAAATCCTATTACAAACATTGTTTGCTAACAGCAGGTGATGTTATCCCTGGTGCACCTTGATACCTCAATTAGTAGGGGTGATGTTAACCTCATATGAGAGCCAACACACGGGATATAATATGTGATAGAGAGCGGGATACCTCCTATCTGGGAGAGATGTCAGTTATATGATATGTGATTTATCTTCCCTAACTTTGTGCTTGGAGAATTGCCCATATTAGAGTCCCTTCAAGTATCCTCTTGAATGGTGGTAGGGCAAACCTTGGCTGAGATGCTAAGTATAGGCAAATCCTACAAAAACAAAGTACGGAAGGGATTGAACTCTGATATGGTGATTCTGATATGGGATCCTCCTAATATTTTTATAAGAAATATTTTTAATGCATATCAATGTTTGATTAATGATCATATTGTATCATATATGGTTATAGATATCTGAATGTGATTTGAATTGAGAATATTTGAAAATACGAGTCCCATATGGATGTACTTCTGGATAGTAATTTTTAATGTGATAAATGTTAATATATGAGTACACCCATATGTTGACCTGAGAGGTCACAGGAGATATTATCTGCTCACTGAGTTGTCAAACTCACTACACAATGTTTACATTTTTTATAGATAAAGATACAAAGTTTGGTCTTGCTGCTACATGATCAGCTAGGTGTCATATTCTCTGGGTGAGCCTACATTGCTTCCAAGGCTCAAAATGTTTAAAATATTTTGTCATTGTAATCTAGAGTATGCCCTGAACGCCACAGGAAGGATCCATGCTTCTGTTGTAATATTGTTAAGTGTAGTTTTGGCATGTATAATAGGCTATACTGAAAACTTGTAAACATATGATATTTTCATAATATGTGATATTGTGAAGCTGTATGCAAATAAATAAGTGGTAAAGTTACCGGTTAGTTGTGATATTCGCATTCCATTAAATTGGAGCGTGACAAGTTGGTATCAGAGTATTAGGTTTCCTTATGGCTATCAAAGCAAAGGATTCTTTAGGAGGACCTTTAGTATGGATATGAGCCCAACATATTTATACTTCTGGTGCTGCTGAGGGATTCTATAGGATATTAACTTCCTTTCCATTTCAAGTTTGTTAAAGTTCCTAGAATAAGGTTTGTTTAAATATTATGGTATCTTAAAAAGGTGTTTTGTTCTGTATAGTCGATGGTGCCGCCAAGAACTAGAGCGGGCACTAGAGAAGCTGTAGATCGTGCACCCTCTACAAAATAGTCTACACAATCTACAATTCCAGTACAAAGAGGCCATGGTAGAGGCCGACCTAGAGGAAGATGCAGAGGCTGAAGGCGTGCATAGGGTATGAGAACCCCGAGACAAGATGAACAGTCCCATATATCTGATAGAATTCCTTAAGAGAGAGTAGTACCCCCTCATGAGCCATATGATAGAACAACTGATATGATTACTGGTATATATAGGAGTTTAGAGACATTAGCTTGATTTATAGTAGAACATGGCAGAAAGGATGGCCAGTCACTAGAAAATGCTCCTAAAGCGTAAGAACTGGGAAGAACAGCTGAGCAAGAGGATAAGTTTACAGAGATTGAGGTGTCATTACCACAATTCCTTAAATTAAAACCCCTGACTTTTTCTGGGTCAGATGTTTAGAAAGACCCACAAATATTTATTGATCCTATGGAATGAGTTCTCAGATCTTTAGGGTGTTCTAGTAGAAGATCTATTGAACTGGTGTCCTTTCAACTATTAGATGTGGCCCAAGTTTGGTTTGAGACACTTGTACAAGGAAGAGCAGTTACTTTACCACCAATGGAGTGTGATGAATTTAAAGAAACATTTATGAATCGTTTTCTGCCAATGAGTGAAAGGGACAAGAGGGCCAGAGAATTTAAAGAATTAAGACAAACACCGAACATGATAGTTTTTGAATATGACATCTGTTTTACTCAGTTGTCCAAATATGCACCATATCTGATTCCTACTGAAAAAGATAGAATTAAGAAATTTGTTTCAAGATTAATACGTCCATTGTTTAAATCGGTGGGTCCTCAAATGAATCATTTTTTAACTTATTCAGCAGCTGTGGATTGTGATAGAATGATGGAAACACGAAAGCAAGCAAACATAGAAGGTCTAAGGAGAAGAAAGAGATAGTGAGATAGTAACGTTCAGACAAGTTATAATCCTAATGTCAGAGGATCAAGATTTCAAAATCCACAGCATTTTACTCAAACAGGATCTAGTAGCTCTAACTAGACATCAGTTAATATCAATAAGTAAAGAATAAATCAAAGAGATATAAGACCTGTTAGCCAACAAGATTCAAGATCAATTCCACCATGTTCGATTTGTGGTAAGCCTCATACTGGATAGTGTCGCAGAGAAACAGGTGCATATTTTAAGTGTGGACAAATGGGTCATTTGATGGGGAATTATCCATAATTATGAAGTTTTAGTCAAGCATTAGTACAGCCAGTTTTACCCCCTGCATCTATACCAGCACGACTAAATAGAGCAGCTTCAATTTAAGCAAGTAGTAGTGGTACTGATAGAGGATCAGGAAGTCGAGATTGAGAACAACTCAAGTTTTTGCCTTGACACGATAGGATGCTCAAACCTCAAATGCAGTTATAAGAGGTACATTATCAGTATGTTCACATAAAGCATATGTCCTGTTTCATCCTAGTTCTACTCATTCTTATATATTACCTTGCTTTGCTAAGAAATTGGATAGAAATACTACTAGTTTACATTGTTCTTTCATGATTGCTACTCCAATGGAGGAATTCTTATTAGTAAATGATGTGTATAAATTATGCGAGATTTCGATAGAAGATAAGGAGACTCTTGTAGATTTGATAGTTCTAGATATGGTAGACTTTAATGTCATACTGGGAATGGATTGGTTGTCATCATGCCATGCCATTTTAGACTGTCATAAGGTGATTAAGTTTAACATTCCTAGAGAGTCTTCCTTCTTAATACAAGGAGATCGTAGTGAGGTGCCTAATAACTTAATCTTAGCTCTAATAGCTCATAAGCTGTTACAAAAAGGATATCAAGGGTATTTAGCAGTAATCAAAGATGTTGATATGAAGTACACCAAGGTAGAGTAGGTTTCAGTTGTTAGAAAATTTCATGATGTGTTTCCTGATAAGTTGTCAAGGTTACCCCCAAAACGAGAAATTAAGTTCAGTATTGATTTACTTCCTAAAACTTAACTAGTGTCTATACCCCCATATAGAATAGCACCGACTGAGTTCAAGGAATTGAAAACCCAATTATAAGACTTGTTTGACAAGGGATTTATACGTCCTAGTACTTCTCCTTGGGGTACTCCAGTTTTATTTGTGAAAAAGAAAGATGGATCGTTATAACTGTGTATTGATTATAGACAGTTGAATAAGGTCACAATACGTAATAAGTATCCATTACCTCGTATAGATGATCTATTTGACCAGATACAAGGTGCCCAATATTTTTCAAAAATTGATTTAAGATCTGGGTATCATCAATTGAGGATAAAGAAGGAGGATATTCTGAAAACTACTTTTAAGACTTAATACGGGCACTATGATTTCTTAGTAATGCCATTTGGTTTAACAAATACTCTAACTACATTCATGGATTTGATGAATAGAGTATTTAAACCTTTCCTGAATCAATTTGTTATTATATTTATAGATGATATCCTGGTATATTCAAAGAGTTTAGAAAAGCATGAGCGACATTTAAGAATAGCATGGAAAACTCTAAGAGAACACTAGCTGTATGCCAAGTTTTCAAAATGTGAATTTTGGCTTAGTAGTGTTACCTTCCTAGGGCATGTGGTTACCAAGAATAGTATTCAAGTTGATCCTAAAAAGGTAGAAGTGGTGTAGCAATGGCCACACCCTACGACAATTACAGAGATTCGTGGTTTTCTTGGTTTAGCAGGCTATTACCACAGATTCGTGAAAGATTTTTCAAAAATAGCTGCTCCTTTGACGAGGTTGACAAGAAAAGGAATAAAGTTTGACTGGTCAGATGAATGTGAAAGAATTTTCTAGAAACTCAAAGAATGTTTAACTACGGCACCAGTATTGGCTATTCCTTCAGGTATCGGATGATACATGGTATACTGTGATGCATCGAGAACTGGATTAAGATGTGTATTAATGCAAAATGGTTAAGTCATTGCATATGCATCTAGACAGCTTAAACCACATGATCAAAATTATCCGACCCATGACCTAGAAATGGCAACAGTAGTTTTTGCTCTAAAAATCTGGAGGCATTATCTGTATAGTGAGACATGCAAAATTTATACAGATCATAAAAGTCTCAAATATATTTTCCAACAAAAAGATCTTAATTTGAGACAAAGACTATGGATGAAATTACTTAAAGATTATGACTGCACAGTATTATGCCATCTAGGTAAGGCCAATGTAGTGGCTGATGTATTAAGTAGGAAGTTTATGAGTAGTTTGGCTCATATCATAGTGGTAAGAAGGTCATTGGTTAAATAATTGTATAAGTTGGAAAGTAATAGGGTAGTAATGGAAGTAAAGGAGCCTGGGATATTATTAGCCTATATACAATTTCAATCGTCTTTGATGGAGCAGGTGAAAAAGGCATGCTTATTTATGCAATAAAATTGAAGAGGTGAAGAATGGTAATGAAGTTGAATTTACTGTAGACTTTGAAGGAATTCTAAGATTGGGCAAGTGGTTATGTGTACCTGATAAAGAAGAACTTAAGAAAGAAATTTTAGAGGAAGCCCATAGATCCATGTATATCATTCATCCCGGAATAACTAAAATGTATAAGGATCTAAAAGAAATTTATTGGTGGGAAGGTATTGAAAAAGACATAGTTGATTATGTTTCTCGATGCTTAACTTGCCAGTAGGTAAAAGCAAAACATCAAAGGCCTGCAGGACTACATCAGCAGATAGAGATACCTAAATGGAAATGGGAAAGAATAACTATGAATTTTGTTACGGGGCTATCACGGACACCAAAAGGTTTGATTCAATATGGGTGATTATTGATAGGTTGACTAAATCATCACATTTCCTACCAGTGAAAACCACATACAACATAGCCCAGTATACCAGTTATTATATGAATGAAATAGTGAGGCTTCATGGAGTTCCAATATCGATTATTTTGATCAAGGACCACAATTCACAGTTCGTTTTCGGAGAGCTTTCCAAGAAGCTTTGAGAACAAAGTTAAATCTCAGTACTGCATTCCATCCTCAAATAGATGGACAGTCTGAGCGAACTATCCAAATATTAGAGGACAGTCTATATGCATGTGTGCTAGATTTTCAAGGTAGTTGAGAAAGACTTTTGCCTCTAGCTGAATTTGCTTATAACAATAGCTATCAAGCCAGTATACAAATGGCCCCTTTTAAGGCATTATATGGTAGACGTTGCCATTCTCCGATTGGATGGTTTGAGATGGGCAAAACTAAGATTTTAGGGATTGATATGGTACATGATGCACTGGTCAAGGTAAAATTAACTAAAGAAAGGTTATTAGCAGCTCAGAGTAAACAAAAAGCCTATATTGATAATAAAAAATGTCGACCATTAGAATTTGCCATAGGTGAACATGTTTTTCTGAAAATATCTCTTGTGAAAGGAGTAGTGAGATTTGGGAAGAAATGGAAGTTAAACTCCCAATATCTCTTTTAAGGCATTATATGGTAGACGTTGCCATTCTCCGATTGGATGGTTTGAGATGGGCAAAACTAAGATTTTAAGGATTGATATGGTACATGATGCACTGGTCAAGGTAAAATTAATTAAAGAAAGGTTATTAGCAGCTCAGAGTAAACAAAAAGCCTATATTGATAATAAAAAATGTCGACCATTAGAATTTGCCATAGGTGAACATGTTTTTCTGAAAATATCTCTTGTGAAAGGAGTAGTGAGATTTGGGAAGAAATGGAAGTTAAACTCCCAATACATAGGACCATTTGAAATTCTTGATAGGATTGGCCCAGTAGCTTATCGTTTGACTTTACCCCCTGAATTGGGTAATGTCCATCCAGTTTTTCATGTGTCTATGCTACGGAAGTATTTATCAGATCGTACACATGTTATACAGTGTCCACAGATTCAGTTACGGGAAGATTTAACTTATGAGGAACAATTAGTAACGATAATGGACAGACAAGTAAAGAAGTTGCGTTAAAAAAATACCTATCGTGAAAGCGATATGGAAAAATCACACTTCTGAAGAGGCTACTTGGGAAAGAGACGATGACATACACGTCAAATACCCACATTTGTTTGAATAATGAGGTTAATGTTTATTTGCAACTGGGGTGATAAAATTCGGAGACCGAATTTCTTTAAGAGGGAAAGAATGTAATAGTCTTAAATATTAAAGAGAATTTTAAATTAAAGAAAATTTTGAATAAAAGAGAGGATTATGAAAATAGAGATAAGAACCATTGAAAATATGTTTATTTATTACATGGGTTAAAAAACGACAAAGAAAATATGAAAATTTACGTTTCAGAGCTAAAATGAAATTTCTTAAAAGTTTAGGGGTCAAAATATAAATAATTAAAATTTGTAAGGACTTCCCCCTAAAATTGCATTTTTGCAGAAAGGTCTCTTGGGTTATTTTAAGGGCTTCAGCCATCCAAGAAGCCGCAAAAATCAAATTTCTCTCTCTCTTCTCCAAATTTTCTCTCATAAAACCCTAAAACTTCTCTCTAAGATTCTACCGCTTCCGGACCTCGGATTTTGACACCACCACCACCAACAGACTCATAATGAAGAGTTCTAAAAATCCATCCGATTAGTTTTTAGAAAATTGGCTGGAGATTGGTCGAAAAATAAAGGGAAAAATCACCCAAAAACGTAATCTCTGAAATTTCTATTTGTGGTTCTCAAACGCAAAAACTAACACTGTAGATCGATCCAAAAGGTACCGAAACCTTAAGATCTCAAATTTTAGGACTATCCTCCCTTGCACACACCCCCACACGCTGCATCTCTCTTGGCGAGTGACACCCATGCACAGTTTCCCCGGTGGCGCATACAGCGCGTGGATCCAAACCTTGTTGCATTGATTTGCATTGACCTAACTCTCGGAGGCCAAATTTTGTAAATACAGAGTCATTTTCAAGGTTTTTGGACCTTTCGGACTCAGTTTTGGGATCTATTTTACCAAATTTAGATTGAAAACATAGATTTTGGAGTTGTCCAACTTGGTACCCTAATTTTGTGAGCAAATGATTCTTTCTATGACTTGCCCTATACTCTTCTTGATCTTTAAACTTGTATTTGATTATGTTTATAAGATATTTACATTTTTTATATGTTTCTGAAATGCATAAAATTATCTGAATTGCTTACAACTTGGAATATAGTTCAAAAAGAGTATAGCTTTGAAAATAGATTTCTGAACTTATGGTATATTTGATTGTACATGTATTTCTCATTAAATGATAAAGTGAATATTTATGCACGTGGCATTGATTTATAAAGCTATATGTTTGCCATGAAAAAAGGCATGTATATGTGATAAACCATGATTGAAAAATTCATAACAGATGAGCTGTATTGATACTGAAATTCTGTATTATATTGAAAGCTCTGTTTTGAATGATATGGAATATATGCATATGATAATTTTGTGGAGGAATCCTATTAAAAACACTGTTTGTTAACAGTAGGTGATGTTAGTCCTAGTGCACCTTGATACTTCAACTAGCAGGGGTGGTGTTAGATTCGTGTGAGAGCCAACACACGGGATATGATATGTGATGGAGAATGGAATGCCTCCTATCTAGGTGAGATGCCAGTTATATAAGATGTGATTTGCATTCCCTTGCTTTGTGCTTAAGGAATTTCCCATATTAAAGTCCCTTCGTGTGTCCTCTTGTATGGTGATAGGGTAAACCTTGGCTGAGATGCTAAGTATAGGCAAATCTTACACCAACAAAAGTACGAAAGGGATTGAACTCTGATATGGTGGTTCTGATATGAAATCCTCCTAATATTTTTATAAGAAATGTTTTTAATGCATATCAATGTTTGATTAATGATCATATTGTATCATATATGGTTACAGATATCTGAATGTGATTTAAACTGAGAATATTTGAAAATGCAAGTTCCATATGGATGTACTTCTAAACTGTAATTTTCAATGTGATAAATTTTAATATATGAATATACCCATATATTGACCTGAGAGGTCATAAGAGGTATTATCTGCTCACTGAGTTATCAAACTAACTACGTTGTTTACATTTTTTTGTATAAAGATACAAAGTTTGGTCTTACTGCTACGTGATTAGCTAGGTGTCATATTCTCTAAGTGAGCCTACGTTGCTTTCAAAGCTCAACATGTTTAAAATATTTTGTCATTATAATTTATAGTTTGCTCTGAACACCACAGGCAGGATCCTTGCTTCTGCTATAATATTGTTAAGTGTAGTTTTGGCATGTATAATAGGATATACTGAAAACTTGTAAACATATGATATTTTCATGATATGTGATATTGTGAAGTTGTATGCAAATAAATAAGTGGTAAAGTTATCGGTTAGTTGTAATATTCACGTTCCAATAAATTGGGGCTTGACAGGGAGTAATTTTTTTTAAAGAGGAAGTAAATAGATGGAAAAGAAGGCAAAGGGAGAAAATGAAAGGTGAAGGGAGCCCGCGTGGGGGAGGGTTTATAATGTTGGACTTACAGTTTTTTAAAATCCATCGTTAAGTTACAACGGTTTTTAAAAATTGTCATTAGTTCTAATTTTAACAACAGTTTTTTCTATAACCATCTTTAAGACAATAATGATTACAAAATTGTTGTTATTTTGTGTTCTAATGACAGTTTTCCTAACCATTGTTAGATCTAGTTTTCCTTGCAATGACATCTTTAATGTCAATTTTTTCAAGACCATAAATAATAGTCCCCCTAAATGTCTTGTGCAAGGGTAGTAGTGAGCATAGTAATAATAGGGCTTGATCTTCACTATTAATAAAGACATCGAATTTACTCAAATCAGTGACAAGAGAACTTAACTCAATGATATGTGATTTAACGATTGGTGACTCCTTTTCTTTGCCAGACAAAACCCTTTTAAGGCCATTCTATGTCAACATACCCATCAATGGCGAAACTCATGTCCCTATTGAATTTCTCACTTTCAAACTTCATTGTAGACATCTTAATCAAATCTACTATAAGGCTATGATACCAATTCGTTTGGAAAACTATGGAATTAAGCCAAAAGTGATTTGATCAATGCTAACAAAGTCTAAATGAAGTGGTAAGCAAAGAGAAATAATATATACAATATTTAACGTACGTAATTTGGCCTTTTGTCTATGTATGTTCAAGGACAATTGTAGACATCTCAATCAAATTTTCTATAAGGCTATGATACCAATTTGATGGGAAAAATATGGAATTGGGCCAAAAGTGACTTGATCAATACTAACAAAGCCTAAATGAAGTTGTAAGCAAAGAGAAATAATAGATACAATATTTAACGTACGTAATTTGGCATTTTGGGCATCACTCTTGGAAGTTTACCAAGTAACAAACCTTAGCGCCACAATGGTGGGAAAAGGATTGGAAAACCTCCCCTCTCCCCCTCTCTCCTCCCCCTTCCCCTTTCTTCTTCCTCTTCTTTACCATAGCAATACCTTTTTTGAGAGGGCAGCCCCTTCTCCTTCTCCATTCTTTCTGTAGGAAAGACTTTTTCTCTCTTTAAGAGAGTTTTTTTTACTTCTTTTAAGGAAGATTTTTTTTTCTTTTTTTGTAAAAGAGGTTTTAGAACTTCAAGGTTACGCATATATTTTGTCTAGATTTATAACATTGAGCTCAAATCTATCACCTTGGTCTCAAATCCGAGTAAATAAAATTAGATTTACAACACTGGACTTACGATGGAGTAGAATAAATTTGAAGAAAGTTAACTTTTAGAAAAAGTTGGGAGGTGTGTTTCCTCTCCAAGGATACATCCCTTTTTCTTCTTTTTCGATATTGTATTAGCTGTGTATCTGAATTATTCAGATATAATATTTGGTAGATTAGGATTTGAGATATGTGTTACATCATTACTTTCTAGTCATAGTACCTGATTTTTATATTTTATCTTCAAAAGCTACATGATTTGTTTATCCTGCTTTTGTCTTTTGTTTGCTAACTTTGGCGCCTGGTGTATTTTTCATCATGAATGAATGTGGTTTTCCACTTGCCCAAAAAAAATTAGCTTTTTTTCTATATGCCATGACTTGGATTTTTATCCGAGCACAAGATCAGCACGAAATGAGGATTTTTCCTCACTCTGTAAGCCTAACTGTTGGATTTTGAACCAAAATTTCATTAAATACCCTAGTTTAGCATGTGAGCTCATAACCACTCTTAAAAAAACTTTAAACACATATAAAACATAAATAAAGATCTAGCTTCATTAAGCGTTGCCAATACATTTCTCATTTTTTGCTTTACAAAGAGATTTTACCTTTTCTTTTCACATAAATGGGGATCCTGTCTGTGGTAATGGAACATACTCTAAAATATTAAAAACAAAACAGAGAATAAAGGACAAGGCCTAAGAATAATTTGGGTTCACCAAAGATAATCTAACCTCTTATGCTTTCGCTATGCTTCTCCAATACTAACTGAAAAACATCTAAATAAAGGAATGAGTCTCGCGACTCAACGAGTAAATATACACAATTACAACATGCAGACAATAATCTTCTTTAATATATATGAATTTTTGCATATTATTTAAGTTATGATTATTTTCGGTTTTTTTTCTTATTCTATTTACCCATTTTCATTAGAATTAGGTTATGAATAATATTTTTATTTATAAACTTCAAATTCATACTTTGGATAAATAAATTATAAAACTTGTTCAATATTATTGAAGATTTTTAATTCATCCATTTACCTTAGTCTAACCCATCTCATACTTTTCCTTATCAAGTTCTATCACCATAAGCATATAGGTCTTTTAAGGACCTTTTAACTTTCTCAATCAATCTTCCTTTACTGTTTCTCTTCTAAGAAATCAAATTGAAGATTACTAATGTGAATCTTTGCGTACGTTGTGGCACTTGGATTAGGCCCACTTTATCATATTTCTCATGATTCTTACCGTTACCTCATTATGCCATTATGTTATATAGAAATATTTTGATATATTTGTATACATATATACATTTATTATTTAACCTTTTATATTTAAGATTGTAGATAAAGTAAAAGAATTATATTTATTCATTTTATGTTATTTAACCTTGTTCTTTTATTCATATTTTGATAATATACTTTAGTTATTTCCTTTATACAATTCAAGATTTTCACATGATTTGTTGATGTGGGATTTGTCTAAGGGTCTAACTTACTCCAGAACCATTTCAATATGTCCATGCATATAACTTGATAAGGGAAAATCACTATATTGCCCAAGCATATAGCCTAATAAGGATAAGTCACCACATCGCCCAAGCACACAGTCTAATAACGGTAGGTCACTGCATTCTAATCATTTATCATATAAGGTTGGGAGGAGCTTCCCTCAACTCTCTAACCATTCCACATAGCCCCAAACACATAACAAGGGTGAGTAAATCACCACATTCACATAGGTAACCAGGCAAAACGCCACTGGTTACAGGAAGAGACATACCTCAACTCCTTATATATCCATAATCTAATCCTCATGTGCCTTTCTGCACATGGAGCTAGCAACTCCCTTGCTAATTAGGGTTACAATATGCACCAAGGCTAGCTATCTCTGCTGCTAGCTAACAGTGTTTCTGAAAAGAAATTCAGTTTAATTATTATTAATCTTATTTATTTATTTATTTATTTTTAAGTTTTAAAATCAAGTATTGTTTTAATCCATATTTGATAATAACCCATTGTGATCACTTCATCATGCTCATTATATCCTCAAAGGATACTTATAAAGCGTACATATACATATCCATATGCTCATGTAAACTAAGAAAGTTTATTTGTTATAGTCATACCTCAGTTTTCATTATTTTCAATCTTATGACCATATATCATTGTTTATTCATTCAATGTCCATTAAGGTTGCCAACCTTAAATATTATTTTTCATTTCAATATGCAAACATGTTCACATACATATATATTTATTCATAGCACAAACATCATATGTTACGTGAGATCATTTCACACCTTTGGGTTAAAAATACCCGATACATTATATATATATATATATATATATATATATATATATATATAACCTATTTTATTAAATTCTCAAACCATTATGCATCATCTTCACTAATATTTGGACCATCCTCCAATTCTCATGTATATATCTAGAAGTGGATATTAGGAACTACACACATAAGAAAAATATATACTCATTCATATAAGGTAACTAATTTTTCATATTCCAACCTATATCAAGTCATCCTGAATTCTTACATGTCAACTTGAATCTCATAACCTTAATCTAACATCCATTTGTATCTTATGATCCATTAAGCATTTTAAATTCCCATGTCTTACTTTGCTTATGCTCACATAAATCCAACATACCTCAATTCCTCCTTTTAATAACATTTTCTAATGCCCCTTATATATTTCCAAACAATTTACCACATATTCATGTATACTTAGCTTCTCCCACATAAATCCATATATCAATATTCCATCCACAAATTTTAAACAAAAACAATTAACTAATAATTTAAATTATATAACCACAACACATAATAAAAATTTTAAAGGAACAATTATAACTCATCCTAATGTTATAATTTTTGTCATTTACTCACCATTTTCGAGCTTCATCTGACATAGCTTTTTCTCACTTTTTATTTGAACAAAACTAGTCATCAACACCTCCAAAATATGCTCTTCAACTTGATAATTTTGGATTACATAAAACCCAACTTCAGGTACTGTTCATTGAAGAACATTTTGCACGATTTAGGCACTAAATCATGTTATCTTGCCATGAAATTCATTATATATATAATACACTATGTTATTAACAAAATCCTAACTTGGAAGCTCAAAAATTCTTTAAAAAGTCAGCATTTCAGAAACATTTACCTACTGCGTTACTGTTCACAATTTTTCGGCAAGTTTCCAGCACAAATGATCGGTGGGTTTTAATGCTCTCTTCGTCGCCACGAGTCCAATGGTACCTCCGGCATCTCAAATGGATATCTAGATAGAGAGATATTGATATCTTAGAGAAAAGAAGAGAAGCATTGATAGAGAAAGAGGAAGATAGAAATTTCCTCCTGCTACCTAAGAGTCTTCTGCTTCCTCCGTTTCTATTATTCTTTTTTTAAATATTATTTAATAATTAAATATTTAAGATTTATGTTTTGATTATATACATATAAATATTGTTTTTCATCCTAAAGCATCCCAAAAAATTTTTAAAATTTATATTCTTGCAAAACTTTAGTTTCAATCTTAAATCATGATTTTTCTTGATAAAAATTTTAATAAAAAAATTACAATATAAAATATCTTTATGCATATTAAAAGAAAGAATATTTCTAAAAATAAAACAAAAATTTATTAAAGGCAAATATAATTAGTTTAGGCAAAGAAAAAATTATTTTAATTAAAAGTATACTTACTTTTAGTAAAATATAATCATTTAAAAATCATACTTGTTATAATAAAATATTATTATTTAAAAATTATGGAATATTACACAATGTATGTCCGGGGACAAAGATGAAGAGAATTTTTCATTGGAGGAAACAAAGAAATACAAAGCCACACCCAAAATATACCTAAATACCTCATAATAATCTTTCTCACAAAAGGTGTATAAAACCTCCACACAAAATGCACAAAACGACACACACAAGCTTAAAAGCCAAATGGCTTAAAGTTCTCCACCTTGATACTGCAAATCCATTCTAAAGAAAGGGTTTTTGTAGGAGTTGTGGGATGGAAAACATTTATTTCCCCAACTCCCCGATCATTTCTAGCATAAGATGGTAGCAGTACAAAGTGCAAAAGTCAAGTTTTGCTACTTGAAATATTTTTCACATGTTTTGTTCTCTAACCATTTAAGGCTACCAAAAAGCAACATGATAAAATTCAAGACCTTTTAACATAAATAATATGTAGAACCTTAAGAGAAAGAGAGTCTAAAGAGGGGGGGGAGAGAGATTTACCCAGTCCAAGGAGCTCACTAACAATATATGGCAGCAAACGGTGGTGGCCAGAAGAAGGTACAGAAGTGAGAAAGAAGAGAAGAATGAGAATGAGAGGCCGGGAAGGGGAGGAAATTTAAGATTTGGAGGGACATTAAAAATGCAATTTCCTAGCTGAACAACCTTACTACAGAATTTGTGTTAGCAAGGAAAATTCCGTCGCATACCTACAACCAATTACCCCTTACACTGCAAACTTTCCCTTTCTCAAGTTAGCTACGAAATTTCCTTCCTAAGCTAATATATGGCTAATTAGAGACTGTTTACTTGTAGTATCCCGTAATTTTTTAAAAATAATAATGTTTTGCTATAAACAAATATATTTTTATTTTAAATGATTATGTTTTACTAAAAGTAAATACGCTTTTAATTAAAATGATTTTTATTTTTCTTAAAATAATTACATTTGGCTTTAAATAATTTTTGTTTTATTTTTATAAATTTCTTTCTTTTAATATACATGAAGATATTTTATATTGTGATTTTTTTATTAAAATTTTATCAAGAAAATTCATGATTTGATATTGCAACTAAAGTTTTGCAAGGATATAATTTTTTATAAAATTTTGGGATATTTTAGGATGAAAAATAATATTTATATGTATATAATCAAAAAATAAATTTTAATTATTTAATTATTAAATAATAATAAGTAAAAGAAAAAGAAAAAGGGGAAGGGGGAGACGCAAGCGTGATGAAGAATCTGAAACCTTTGAATATGAATAGTGATGAATAGTACTTTTTCTCTCCTCTATTTTTTTCTCTAGATCTAGAGTGCTTATTGGTATTTAATTTCAAAACTAAGGGTACTACTAGATTCAGGACGGAGAGTACTACGATTTTGACCAAACAATTTTTTAAATCAACCGCAGAATTGTCGCAAATCTAAAGTAAAATTTTTTTAAAAAATGTAAACTCTGAAACTCTTATTTAGAGACTTCAAATTAAAAATTTGATACTGTAAATAAATTCAGGAGTTAGATAAACCTTAGAATAGAAATTTTTTTAACCATTTGACAACTTTTTGTGCGTCATCAACAGTAAATCCGACTGGTATGAATAGTGATTTCCAACGGTGAATAGTCTCCATTAGTTGACCGAACTCCCAAAGGTCAAATTTTGCGATTCCTAAGTCATTTCTTAAGTTTTTAAACTCTTCGGACTCGATTTTGATGTCTATTTGATTAAATTTAAATTGAAAAAAGTTTATTTTAAGACTATCTAACCTAGAGCCTTACCCTGTGAGTAGATAATTCTTTCTATGACTTACAATATGCTCTTCTTAAACTTTAAATGGATAATTTATTATGTTTACAAGTTATTTATACTTTTATGTTTATGAAATAGATTAAATTATCTGAATTGTTACAATATGGTATATAGTTCAATAAGAGTATAGTTTTGAAAATAGATTTTAAACTCATTGAATATGTAATTTTAAATTTTATTTCTCATTATATGGTAAAAGAAATATATCATGCTTGTGACATTGATATGTAAAGTTATAAGATTGCCTTACAAACGGGCATGTATATGTTATTACCCTAATTGAAAAGTTTCTGATAGAGAAATTGTACTGAGATTGAAAATTCTGTATTATACTAGAACTTCTATTTTAAACGATATGGCATATATGCAAATATGATTTTTGTGGATGAATCCTTTTGGAAATACTGTTTGCTAACAGTAGGCGATGTTAGCCCTAGTGCACCTTGATACCTCAGCTAGCAAAGGTAATGTTAGTCTCGTGTGACGGTCAACACACGTGATATGATATGTGAAGGAGAGCGGAATGCCTCCTATCTGGGCGAGATGTCGACTACATGATATGTGATTTTCCATCTCTTGTTGTGTGCTTAGAAAATTGCTCATATTAGAGTCCCTTCGCGTGTCTTCTTGAATGGTGGTAGGACAAACCTTAACTGGATGCTGAATTTAGGCAAACCCTACACCATCAAAGTACGGAAGGGTTTAAACTCTTATATGGTGATTTTGATATAGGATCCTCCTAAGGTTTTCATGAGAAATATTTTGATACATAATAATATTTGAATAATTATTATATCGTATTACATATGATTTCGAATATATAAATGTGATTTGAACCTAGAATATTTAAATACGGAATTATAATTTTCTAGGTGACAAATTTTAAAATATGAGTACATCCATATATTGACTTAAGAGGTCATAGGAGGTATTATCTGCTCATTGAGTTGTCAAACTCACTACATGATATTTTTACATTTTTCAGATAAAATTATAGAGTTTGATCTTTTCCTTTCAGATAAGTAATCAGCTAGGCGACCTATTCTCTAGTGAGCCTATTTTGTTTCTAAGACTCATAGATTTTTTTTGCTATATTGTACTTGTACTCTAGAGTATGCTCTAAATGCTACAAACAGGATCCTTACTTCTTTTGTAATATGTGCATAAAAACTTGGCATGTATATTTTGTTATATTAGAAAACTTGTAAACGTATGTTATTAATCTTAATATGTGATATACTTGAAGCAAATATGCAATGGAGTAAGGTTAAAATTATCTGCTGCTCGTGATAATCGTGTTTCCTTAAATTAAAGACGTGACATTACTAGAGAAGTATTCCCTTCTAAATTGTAATTTTCTTGTATTGACATATAAGTATGTATGTCTCACTTTTTAGTAAGATTTATCTCTAATATACTTAATTACATGTTTTTTAGTAATTAGTTTGACCTATCTACCCTTGATAGATCACATGTGAACCTTCTTAATTTATATATGTATGACAAACACTAATGATGTAATAAAGTGAGTCTATACAAAAATATCTCTATGTCATTTGAGTGCCCAATATACTTGATAAAAATAATATCCTAAAAAGTTATTTCCTTCTACGGATAACTTTAAATAAATATAATTTCTTTTCCTTTTGCAAATTTTTAAAATATAAGCAATAAGACTTTTTGTATGTTCTTGATAAACAAAACTTATTAATGAATGACCAAGTGATGAGGGTCTATATCCCGAGCTTAAATACAAGAATGCTTGGATATAATATTGTTCCGAGTCACAAATATTAATATCCTTAATTCACATCCCAACCTCAAGTCCACAACAGAACTGGCCCTACCTTTGCTCCAAGAGGAACCCATGCTAATCATATTCCACGTTGTATCTGAACGAACTCCCACACTGACACGTCTCACCCCAGACACATAAAATTGCTTCAGGTGTTAGAATTCTGCAGACCCTCTTTTCCCCAAGTTTAACAGAAACAAACAAAATCTGTGCCCTCTCTCACGACGTTTCAACATAGTCAAAGGCTAATTTTGAGTGTCAATAGGAAAAGCTGCTGGGTATGCTCATGTCCCTCTCCCTCTCTGAAAAGCGTCAAATAGCCCTTGTAACGCACTAGTAGGAAATTGCTGCGCGTAAGCCATGCATCAACACTTATTTCTACCGTGGCCTTCCCTCCTCTCTCCATCTGGTCCCTCTTAAAGCTTAAAAACACAGACACACTCACTCACTGTCTCACTCTACTCAGTTTCTTCCGAAAACCATTTACATTTCCCTGAAGTTAGCTTTCTCTCAGTATTCCGAATGAAGACCCAAGTGGAGGATAGGTTCTCTGAATTCTACGAGAAGTGGGTTTGGAAGCTTGAAGAGATCCTGCATCAGCTTTTGGAAGTTTCTAAACGGAAAAGCGAGGTGGTGATCAATGAACCTGACCTGCAACCTCTGGTTTCCAAAGTCACATCCCATCTCAAGGAATACTACACTGTCAAATGGGCTGCAGCTCATGAAGACGTTTTGCCTTTCTTCTCTCCGACGTGGTTGAGTCCTTTCGAGAACTCTTGCTCTTGGATCACTGGTTGGAAGCCATCAACGTCTTTGCGGCTGCTCAATACTCCGATCAAGAAGCCACCGGTTTCGGCGCCCTCGGTGGTAGAGGGGCTGGGCACGACATTTGACATGACAGAGGAACAGATGAGGAAGATTGAGGAGCTCAGAACGAATGTTAGGATGGAGGAGGAGAAGGTGGAGAGGGAAATGGAGAGGCTACAGGTGGCCATGGCTGACAGGAAGATAGTGGAGCTGGCAAAGCTGTCGAGCCGAGCGAGGAATGGAGATTGGGGCACCACAGGGACGGCAAAGAGTGATGGGTTGGTGGAAGTGGCATTGAAGGGGGTTTTGGGTGGTCTAGAGAAGGTCGTCAAGCGTGCTGATTGTGTGAGGCTGAAGACACTGAAAGGGGTGCTGGATATGCTGACCCCATTGCAGTGTGTGGAGTTCTTGGCAGCAACTCTTGCTCTGCAGCTTCGTCTGAGACAATGGGGGAAGAAGACAGACATGGCTGCGCCCAAACCAAATGATGACCCAAGTGATTAAAGAAAAAAATAATTGTATATCTTTAGCGTTATGTTTGTTTCAGTTTTACAGTTGCTTCATTAATTTGGCTTTTTGTGATGTTTTAAAAAAAAAAGGAAAGAAATAGTACATGAATAGATGCTATATTTTCTTTCCTAAAAAGTCATGAAATTCTCCAACTCAATATGTTAGTCATTTGGATAAATTAGTGAGTGGACTGTCATAAACTCAATACCTTGATATGATATTTAGGTCATGAGAGACTTTCATTTAACAAGTTAGAACAATCCAATAAGTTGACAAAAACTAAAAATACCCAAGAAATGCATAAACTATATAAATTATAGTATAGATATTGTCAAGAGCTAATGCTTTAGACATTTTCCATCGAAGAAGAAATTAAGGAATTATATTCATAAAATAAGTGCTATATTAAAAAAAATATACATTAGTATCACACTTTATATTTATTATTGTTAAAGAAATTGACGGTTTTATTTCAAAGAAAGATACAATTTATGGATTTATAACTTTATTTCTTGTTGATTAAAAATGAGTTTTATACACATCAAGTCCATTTTTATTCAAAATTTTCACTTAATTAAGAAACTTAGAGAATCCAAATGTTTTAGAAATTTTATATAAGTTTAGATGTATTAAACTTATTGTATCAAACATATCATCACAAATTGTCAAAGAAGATATGAAATTTTAAATTAATTGTCTTTCAAACTTTTATTAATAATAAAATCTAACAATTTGACAGGAAGCAATATCGACTGTAATTCTTGTAGATATGCGTACGATGTGGCAGTGCATTACAACATGGCGATTTCTATAAAGGCAACAGCGAAAAAGGGAGGTAAATGTAAGACTTTCTGTTATATTTGCTACGAAAGTCCAATGGTGGTGGGTGCACAAACAGACAGATCAGTTCAACAACTGCGTAAGTTGGTACATATTTCAGTAACAGAGTCAGGTTTTATTTCAGTCTCTATCAACCATCAAGCTTGCGCTGCGGGTATAGGATTCACAAGAAAGTGACGTTTAAAAGGGTTTCCCGAGAAAATGACGCCTGCTTGTCGATGTCATTAACTCTAAGCTCAACCAACTTCACCTTTTTCTCACTGCCTCTGTTTTCTCTTTCTAATGCTATCTGATTGTTAATTTCGTGAAGGGATATATGGAAGGAAGTTAAAGAAGAAATGACCTATTAAATACTTAAAGTAAGACACTACATGCACGAATGCCCACATGACGTAGAACACTTTGTAGTCGAATTTTTTGACTAAATTAATTGCAGAAGTTTAGACATGTAACTTGTAGATTGTCATAATTTATTTGAGACTGTTGTAGATTTTGTGGCTATTTTAATATTTTTTATTTTATTTTATTTTATTTTATATTTCTTATTTTGAATAATTTTCTATAAACATGTAAATTGAAGATTGTCATAATTTATTGGAGACTGTTTTAGATTTTTTGGCTATTGTAATAATTTTGTTATTTTTATTTTATTTTATATTTCTTATGGAGAATATTTTTCTAATTTAATTATAAAATCGTCTATAAATACTTTATTTTATGTTTAATCTGAAAATTTTAATTAATTAATCAATTAATTTGATGAGAATTTTTTTCACTCTTTGAATATTGTTTATCATACATGGTAATTCACTGTGTCCACAAAATATATAATATTTGATATAATTTTAATTGTTGTATTATATCTTATACCATAATATAAATTCATTTTTGAAATATCAATTTTATAAGGAAGGGCCCTAATTCAATCTATTATTTGATTTCCTCTTCATAAAGAGAATGGTAAGCTTTTTTGTTCAATATTATGGTTCGTATTCTTTTCAGAGTTTGTCTGAGACTAAATTCTTTTTGGTTCACATTGACATGATGCACAGTTTTACTGTGCTCCATTCAGAAAGAATGAAAAGGTCTTAACATATGGGGTAATAGGATTTCCATGGATTTCACATTTTATAAATTCCCACATACATAGAAAGATTTGAAAGAGAGAGTAGCTTTAATGGTAGAATCTATAAGTTTGTTTGATTCTATTTTTGTTTTTATGTTTTTAAAAACTGTTTAAAAATTATTTTGTAGAACAAAAGTAAAAAAAATCCGTTTGGCAAACTGTTTTGAAAACATGTTGTTTTTACTTTTTTGTATTGTGAAAATAAAAACAAGAAACAAAAATAACTTTCCCTTATTTTTATTTTTCTGTTTTTAAAAACAACTTGTTTCGAGAATTTATTTCTGAAGCAACAACAGAAAACAATTACCAAACAAATTTCATTTGTTTTCAAAACAAAAAAAATGGTTTCACATAAACATATTCAATGTGAACTCTTACACAATTTCTTACTTGATACATCATGATAAAAAGTAGAAATGGTTTCATAGAAACATATTCAATGTTTGAGAACAAAATTTCTATGATTAATATATTCTCACTATTGTTATTGTTGATAGATTCTTCAACTTCAGGCTTCTGCATCAAGTACAACTCCATAAAGACTTATAAAAGAGGGTCAGCACTCAATGGAACCTTCATTTTAGTACAGACTTTAATACTTAAGTCAGTATAGAAGAGATTTGACATGATGAATTCTCAATTTTTATGACAACTTAAGTACAAGTTATAGCATATGGCTAGTGATACTAATGCCTTAAAACCTTTCTCTTTGGATATGTATTAAGTATAGTTACTCCATTCTCTCAATGATAATTCTAGGAAGAAAGGCAACAAGAAATTATATAGATGTGTATTTGGAACTGCTAATAGAAGAGTTGGAAAATTTATGATTTGTCAGAGTTGAAACATTTAATTCTTTCACCAATGAAATGTTCAATACGCATGTAGCTTTGATGTGGACTATTAGTGATCTTTCAAGTCTTGGAACCTTATCTAGGTGGAATACTCATAATGAATTCACTTGCCCATATTGTAATTTTGACTCAATTCCTATGCACCTTCCTCATAGTCAAAAGTGGTGTTTCATGGGCCATCATCACTTTCTGAACTTAGGGCATAAATTTTAAATTGGCACACAATAGATTTAAAGGAAGGGGAGAAAATTAAATCCCCCTAACAATTACCGACTCAAATATCTCAAGATAATTTAAGAATGTTGATGTTGTATTTGGTAAAAATGTAAAAATTGAAGGCCAAGAGCAAGGACCTCGAGGAGCCAGAAGTGTCGATGCTGAAACTTAACAATGGCATAAGAAAATTATATTTTGCTAACTTCCTTATTAGACAAATAATTTGTTATGCCATAATCTTGATATGATGCATATTGAGAAAAATGTCTATGACAATACCCTATTCACTTTACTTAATGAGTCTGGACAATCAAAAGACCACTTAAATGCATTAAGAGACTTATAAGAAATGTTTATCATGCTTGATATTTGGCCCAATGAAAATGGTAGATATCTTACAGTTTTATTCACTTTGACAAATGCAAATAAGGATGTCTTTCTTATAACATTAAAAAATATTTACTATGACATACAGTTATTCAAGTAACATTTTTAGGTGCATTGATTTAAGAGAGCATAAAAGAGAGATTAAAAAGTCATGACTTACATGTTCTTGTGGTGCAATTTCTACCTTTAGCCATGAGTAAGACACTTCCTAAACAAGTGTCTGCAATTTTAATTGAATTGTGTTCATTCTTCAGACAAATATGCAATAAAGCGTTAAGTGTGAATGAACTTGATCAGCATCATAATAGAGTTGTTTTCACACTATTTCATCTAGAAATCTTGTTCGTGCCTTTATTTTTTTACGACTATGGTTCACTTGACTGTTCATTTAGTTGAAGAAACCAAATTAGGAGGTCCAATTCAATATCAATGGATGTACCTTATAGAAAGGTAAATACATATTTCTTTTATATATTCTTTTTCATTGTTTCATTCTTCATATCTTATGATTTAATGTATTCTATACAAATAGTTAGTGACATAAAAGCATTTTGTACAAAATAAGATAAGGCCAGAAAGCTGAATAACTGAGTTTTAACTAGCTCAAGAAGTTTTAAATTTTTTTTTGAGGTACTTAGATGGTATTTAATCAACCTATTTGTGTAGATGGTCAACTCAATATTGGGCCATCTAACACTGACACTTAGTTTCCACCAGTTGATGGTTTTGAATACTTTATTCTTTCACTGATAGAAAAATTGCAAGCATATCGTCACGTGCTCACTAACTACAAAGAAGTGGACCCTTCCTTTGGTGAGTAAATAATGTTTATTAGATTAAGGTTTAAATAATCAGTGTAACAATCTATTTACCTTTTTTGTATGTAATATTGGGATTTCAAAGACCTCATAAGGCATAGTTTAAGAAGTTGAGCACAGTCATCTATTGAGATAGATTAAAAAGTTCATGGAAAGTTTTTTCATGGTTTTCTCACTATGTAATACATGTCCATCATTAGTATATGCATAGATCATAAACACTTTAAATCATCACTCTTTTTTATTTCAAATCACAAACGATGTTGACGAATCTCATTCAATTGATTTGAAATTCCTTGTCCTTGGACCACTTAATCAAACAAAACGATATGATGTATACAATGTCAATGGATATAGATTTAGGACATTAAAGCAGGACCAAGGATTGAAAACTCAAAATAATAGAGTTTTTGGGACTTTTTGGACAAGAAGTTATGCAAATAGTAGTGGCATCTATATGTATTTCAGAGGTATTTTGTATTATGAAAAATTATTAGACATCATTGAATCAAATTATCATGATTGTTTTATGGTTACTTTATTCAAGTGTATATGGGCTAATACAACTAATCATAGAGGTATTACAACTAATGAAATGGGCACATCTATTGATTTTTCATGGTTGATACACACTAGTGATGGCGAGTATGATGAGTCATACATATATCCAAGCTTCTAAAGCTAACTAGGTATATTATGTGTAAGATGAGATGGACAAAAAATAGAACATGGTTGTGCATCTAAAATGCCATGACACGTATCACATAGGTGAAGATAATGATATTATGTATGATAGTGACCTATTTCAAGCTCAAGATTTAAAAATCTTATTATCATATGAAGAAGTAAATTAATGTTTGTCTTGATAATAATATTTATAGTTTTTTTTTAGTAAATTTAGTTATTTTATATATGTATTAAATTTGAACTCACATTATTTTTTCTTAATTAACAAGAAATGTGAGATAAATAGTTTTAGCTCGGGAGAATAGGGGAGGGTAGTAATAAGTGTAAGCATATATTATCATTGTCAAGTAATAAATATAAAATCTCTATAAGCGAGTACAAAGTGTTGATCCTATAAATATCGATATTATTAAATACAACAGTTATACGAATCCTTATCCTATTTGAATGGTTCAAATTAATTTAATTAAGAATAAAATAAAACTAAAATTAAAGAAAGCAAAAGTAATTTAAGATTAAATCAATTGATGGGATACTAGAAATTTCGATTTCAACATAATTAATCTCCTTGAATTATATATCTCTGTAATCATAAAATTATAATTCTAATTACTAGTTCAAATACCTTAAATTATCCATTAGCCTTTCTCAAAGTCTAATAGAAAAAACTTTTGAATGCTAACCCACTATATCTCAATATGAATTAAAAAAAATAAAGATTCATTAAGTCCTTAAAGCTAGATATCTCTCAAAACTCAAAACATAAAACTTGTATATCTTTTTCTTACCTTTCCATAGCCACTTGAATAATCTCAATTGAATTTTGGATGAAAGAGTTATACGTAAATTAGTGAAGCAACGTCGAAGCTATCCAAAATATACTATTATTGCTCCTTTTTGTTTAATTTCTCCAATTTTTCATCAATTTGCCTTATTTTTTTTCTATTTACAAAATAAACACACAATCACACATAAATATAGTGTCAATCCTATAAGGATTGATATTATTAAATACATCACTTATACTAATCCTTATCCTAATTGAATAGTTCAAATTAACTTAATTAAGAATAAAATAAAAATTGAAACTAACGAAATCAAAAGTGATTTAAGATTCAGTTTATTGATGGAATTCTAGAGATTCTTATTTCACTATAATTAATCTCTCTCAAATTATGTTTCCCTTTAATTGTAAAATTATAATCCTAATTGCTAGACAAAATACCCTAAATTATCCACTAGCCTCTCTTGAGATGTAATAGAAATATCTTTTGAATGTTAATCCACTATGTCTCCATGTAAATTAAGACAAAAAAATATTCACTAAGTTATATGGCTCTTAGTTAAGATTGCATATATCATATAAGTGTATTACTACCTTACATGTAAGCCATTATTCTTGCACATTGTTTTAGACACACAAATCACTTCTCTATTTCATTATCATTAACATATCATCTAATTGATAATTAAGCAATTAGAAGCATTATACATAATATAGAAACTCAATTTAAAAAAAGTAATTTATTGATTAAATTGAATAGACAATATAAAGGTTCATAATTATGCCATACCGTAGCCCTAGAAAATAAATTAATTCATAATAAAAGACATAAAAGAAGAAGATGAAGAAGAAGATAGAATTAGAGCTATTGCCAAGAGAGAGATTGAACTCCTCTCATTCTCTAAATTTGTAGCCTAATGTTCCTTTTAAAGGTGAAATAGATCTTTGAATCCTTCCCAAATTCTATTATTTTTAAGAGGTATTTCAACCTAATTCAAACTTTATCTTCTTTTATTTTTTATTTTGTAAAAAAATGTGTTATCATCTTCGTATTACGATGCCAATATCCAGTTTCTTGACATTAGATCTCTCAAAGCTCAAAAATAAAAAGTGTATATCTTTTTCTTAAATTTTTCTATCCTTTTGAGTAATCTCAATTGGATATTAGATGAGAGAGTTATCCTCAAATGAGTGAAGTTACGTCAAAGCTATCCAAACTCTATTATTCTTGTTCCTTTTTATTTATTTTCTTCAATTTTTTATCAATTTGCCTTCTTCTTTATATTTACAAAATAAACACACAATTATACATAAAATTTAAAATAAATTAATAAAGATCAACAAAAATCTAAGCTAAAAAGTATCTAAATTTTGAGTACAAAACCCACTAATCAAGTTGCTTTAGAAGTCCTTTACTCAATCTAGTGGCCAATGAAGGTGGATATATAGCCAAGGGACATGGATTCACTTTGTAACATCCCTAATTTCGTTTCTTTTATTGATAAAAGTACATAAATATTTAATTAAGAAAATAAAATTTATTAGACAATATTTTAGATATCTAAGGAAATATAATCCTTAAAAATTCTTCACCTTGTGTATATGCATAGAAAATGTTTCTAACATTAAGAGAACAAATAAAAAGGGAAAACCTAATAGGAAAAACAATTAGAAATAACATACTAAAGAGATGCAAAATTCTTGGATAAGGAAGATAAATATTTAGAAACAAGTAAAGGTCATAAAATTTCAAGAACATTGGATTAGGGTAATTTTTCCTAATTCAAGAACTAGAGTTACTAAGTTTAAAATATTTACCCATACATTGGGCTTTTACCTATGGACACTTCATATAGAGTTTTTCCACTTCACATAAGTTTCTAGCAAGCCTATTGGATAACCTAAGCAAGAAATAAAACATAGACTTGGATTAGGATATAGTAATTGGACCAATAGCTCAAAAATTATGAAAATGTGACCAAGCCCTCCAAGAAAGGTAGAATTTTATCCAAAGCAAAGAAAATGGGTAGGAATAAGCCCAAATCCAAGATTAAAAATAAAATAAAATAAATTAGGTGATGATATAATAATGTAATAATAATAAAGATTAGGTTACATGGCATTAAGACAAAAATTTAGCAAGTGGTGTGATTCTACATTCATAATTTTGGCAAGTGGCATGATAATACAAGGCTTTAGGACAAAAACATCTATATCCTACACTCATAATTTTAGCAAGTGGTATGATAATACATGGCATTAGGACAAAATATTCACTATAAGAAATTGAAGTTTCTGTAGCGACTTTTCTGTGGCGACTATAGAAAGTCGCCATTGAAAAGATTTTTTAGTGGCGACCTTACCGCGTCGCCATTGAAAGGCGAACTTTTAGTGGCGACTATCAATAGTCGCCACTGAAAGGCAAACTTTCAGTGGCCACTATGAATAGTCGCCATTAAAAGTTCACTTTTCAGTGGCGACTATCAATAGTCGCCACTAAAAATGCACTTTCAGTGGCGACCTACAAAAGGTTGCTACTAAAAGTAAGAAATTTATGTACTTAAACTTTCAGTGGCGACTTAAGGTCGCCACAGAAAGTAAGAAAATTATTTTTTATCATTTTTTTTCTCTTTTCACATTTAACAAAACTAAATTTTTAGTTAAAATATATAAAATTTTAGTTATAATATAAAAAAATATGTTAAATATTTACTAATAAAATAAATTCAAATTTTTTTAATTTGAGTTAATTTTTTTTATTAATAATGTATATATCTTTGAAAATTCAAAATAACTATTTAATTTAAAAAAATGATAAAGGAAAAAATGTATTGTTATTGAAATAAATTAAAAACAAATTTAAAAAAAGTTCAAATATATTTTCCCGAATCCTCTTGAGCATATATCTCTTCACAATTATTGTACTTAAATAATTCTCACAATTATTGTATGTCTAAATAAAATCACCCAAAAAAGAAGCAACTTTTGTGTTTAAATTAAACAATTTACAAAGTCATTATACAATTAATGAAAGGATGATGAAATGATTAATTAAATTTAATGATTTCTGGCTTAAATTATTCATTGTGTTATGCCTTTTTTATTTGTGTTAGGAATTGACTTCGTAATTTTCTTTACATTTAAAGTTTTGAACCATAATATAATAAATTATTTTAAATAATCAAATATAACGAAGGATATCAGAATTGATGTTGGTGACAACATGTGCAAAAGAATTATTAAGTTTATTAATGTTATCTTTTAATCTCCTTTTTGTTCCTATCCCTGAATCGTTTTATCTTTATTGAATTTTGTCTAATTTTATCTTTTTATTGTTATAAAGTGTAATTATTATTAATTTTTTCGTGGTAGATTACCGCATGATTTTCGTCATGGCCCCAAATGATGGAACACATGACCAGCACGGCATAAGGGTTTTCCCCTAGCCGTAAGCCTAACACATAGTGTGCACAAACATCCAACACACAATTCAGAGTACATAATAAATATATCTAGCCACATATGCCACATCCAATATCAGAAAAATACTGTGTGTGTATATATATATATATATATATATATATATATATATATATCTCTCTCTCTCTCTCTCTCTCTCATGAATCTAACATCCGTGATTCAACTTGGCCCATGGCCTCATAATATTCATGTGATTCAACTTGGCCCAAGGCCTCATAATACCAACATCATTGTAAAACATAAAACCGTTTTCCAAACAACACATCAAAATACGCAAGAAGCGAGGATCCTGCCTATAAGTTCATAGAGGTACACTAGACATAAACTAAATTAGACAAACAATACAAAAGAGCCTTGCCCAAACTGGGGCTCACCAACACTATCTTCAGCCTCCTACGAAGCTGTAGCTGGATCAAAGTCTCTTTGACTATCTGTGGGGAGAAAACAGAAGAGGGGTGAGATCACATCTCAGTGAAAGGGTAAATCACACTATAACATAAACATGGCAAACCAAGCACGAGTGTTTCGCAATGAGTTTAATAATTGAAACATTAAGCATTTAACCATAATTTATTGAAAGAAAAGCTAAACAATTCAAATGTATGTTCAAAAGATAAAATAGGATTAAATCAGTAACCGTAAAGCAAATCAATTATGCATGGTAAGTAATAAATGAAGTTATTTATGAAATAACAATGATGAATGAGATATTTTAGAAATATTTAATCTTTAAGAAAAATGCGCTAGTTTATTGGAGTTCTTTCCTGACAGATCATCATCTTCCCCAAGCACATAGCAAGGGTAGGGTAATCACTGTAGGCGTAGATATAAGTCCACCCTAAATTCCCCCAAGCACATAGCAAGGGTATGGTAATCACTGTAGGCGTAGAAATAAGTCCACCCTAAATCCCTGTATTTTAGGCAGTCATATGCCCGTCACAGTATCCTAGGCCGAAGCCTTCGCATGAAATCCTGTGTCTTAGGCAGTCATATGCTTGTCACAGTATCCTAGGCTGAAACCTTCGCATGACCATGGTGCACCAGGGCTAGCACTCCCTGCGGCTAGCTAACAGTGATCTAAAAGGGTCCCTCTAATAGAAAACATTTGAAATATGCTATTCAAAGAGTTTAAAGTAAAGTATTTCAATAACATTACAATAAAGCTATAATTCTCCATCTAGCTCTTTTCATGCATAAAACTCTGTTCAAAAATATGTTTCATCCATGTATTCCCATGGAGACCTTTATCATCATAAACTTTTCCTTTAAACATATCGTCCGTAAACGTCGCATAGATGTTCGTATGCATCAAATCATTTCATGGCTAACTTAGTTCATTTCTATGACTAAGTTCGCATTTCTATAAATCTAGCTCAAATGGAGAATTATCAGTCTAGATGCTTGCCTACATACCTAGGGTTCAACTAGGATTGAAATTTATAATTTCTAACATGGTTGGAACATATTGATTTTCAAAGCGGTAAAACAATTTAGCATACATTCCAACTAGTTAAAATCATACGAGAGAGTTATAAACCGAATTCGTAAAACATGCGCTATAGTATGAAAAACCCACTCACCGGTAAGGGCTCCAGATTGGACAGCCCTAAAATCCTCATTTCTGGTCTGAATTTGGTAAAACAAACTCCAAAATCGAGTCCAGAAGGTCCAAAATATTGAAAAATGACTTCGGGAGTTTAGTCACTATTCACGTTGAAAACACTATTCACCACTACTATTCATCGCCGGAAAAATACTATTCATCGTCACAAAAATTTTACCAAATCAACAAATCGAATTCATATCCTAATGTTTATCTAGTTTCTGAATCCATCTACGGAGTCAGATTTCTAATTAGAAGTCTCTAAGTAAGGTTTTTCTGAACTTACCTTTTACCGAGATTTTCTACTCAGATCTACGGCGATTCAAGGGTTGATTTGAAAAACTGATCGGTCAAAAATGAAGTACTTTTCGTCCTGAATCCAATAACACTTTTAGTTTTGAAATCAGAAGCCAATCGGTTTTCCAAATCAAAAGAAAATGTTGGATGTTACTATTCCTACACTATTCATTACTATTCATTTTTTTTCGATTTTTTTTCGAATTCGATACGCAGTCAGTCGCCCCTGGTTTCGTTTTATGGTTTCTGAGGTTTTTTTTTTAAAATATAATAATAATAATTAAATAATTAATAATAAGATTTTCTTTTATAAAAATTCATATAAATTCCATTTTTCATCATAAAATATCCCAAAAATTTCTAAAAATTTCATTTCTCATAAATCTTTAGTTAAACTCTTAAATCATAATTTTTCTTGATAAAAATCATAATAAAACAAATATCTTTATTCATATTAAAAGAAAAAATATTTCTAAAAATACCATACAAATTCATTAGAGGCCGATATAATTATTTTAAGCAACACAATACTTCTTTTACTTAAAAGTCCACTTACTTTTAACAAATCATAATCATTTCTACATAAATAAAAATATATTTGCTTATAGCAAAATACTATCATTTAAAAATAAAAAGTACGTGCCAAAACATAAATTCTCATATTTTCAAAATTATCTCTTTTATTCTAAATTTTCTTTAATTGGAATTTTCGTTAAATTTTACGGTTATTATATTCTTCCCCCCTTAAAGAAATTCGGTCTGCGAATTTCATCACCATAGTTGCAATTAAATACTTTCCTCATTGTTCAAATAAATGCGGATATCTGGCGCGTATATCCTTCTTTCTTTCCTAAGTAGCTTCCTCAAAACAGTGATTTTTCCATATCACCTTTACTATAAATATTTCTTTTGACCATAACTTCTTTACTTGTCTGTCCATATTGGTTGTTCCTCTTAGGTTAAATCTTTCTGTAACTGAATCTATGAACACTGTATAACATGTGTAGAATCCGGTAAATATTTTCGTAGTATAGACACATGAAAAACTGGATCAACATTATCCAATGCAGGTGGTAAAACCAAACAATAAGCCACTGAACCGATCCTATCAAGAATTTGAATAATTCTATATACCGAGAGAGTAACTTCTCTTTCTTTCAAAACCTCATTACCTCTTCTATGGGCAAGTCCTTCAAGAATATATATATATATAGTCACCAACTAATACTTTCTCGTGCTCAACATTCATAGTCCTTATAAGCTTTTGACTTGTATTGAGTTTTCAGTATTCTTTTTCTAATCAATTTCACTTTATCAATGACATCTTATAATAAATCTAACTCAACTGAGTCATTTAACAGAACATTTGTAACACCTCTTACATAAGGTTTAAATCTTCTAATATCATTTTATTATAGACAAATTCTGTTAAGAAATCTCCTACCTATCTAAAAAACATATGCTTGAAGCATGCTCTCCAAGCTAGCATCATCAATTTAGATAATTCATATGCTATCTATTGCATGTTATTCTAAATTAGATTTCCAAAGTTTAACTTTTCTCAATTCACTCACATATTAAGAAACCTATGATGTTCATGTAAAACTTCAAATGATGCCATTGTATATTGGCATGATAATTACAGCTATGAGCAAGTTCAACTAAGGACAATTAATTTCTCCAAACTTTCACCACAATAATATAAAGATACTTAAAGCATAACTTCTAATGTATAAACACATTATTTAAATTTAGTATCAGTCATACTATTATCTAATAAAGATCTTTAGACTTCCTGAATAACTCTCTTGAGATAATATATTCAATTCGTACTTACCAACATACCCGCTAATGAAAAATTTCACTAGTATCTTCTTTTTACCATTATACTAGTACAATTTTTTTTATCTCAGTATATCCTTATTACCTCGGGTAATTCATATTCACAATCTATGGCTTCTTCTGAAATCTCTTTTCTCAACAATTATTCATACGTGAATTTCCAATCTCAACATAATTCACATCTTAAATACTAAATTTGATTTAGCATAGTCTAAACCTTTAACACAAATATCTTGATTACTTACATTATTTTCGGACATGATTCTCAGAATATTCTCCTTATTTCCAAATTAATAATTCAAAGATCAATTTAAATCCTACTTTCTATATTTTATTCCTCAAGAACTTCCACTAATTCACTTTATTACATTCCTCAAAGCACCATAAGGCCATCATTTTTTTCTATTTCTTTTATCTAAAAATCGTTATATAGTTCGGTGTCCAAACTCACTATTTTAAGTTATATTCTTCCAAGATTTCATTCATTAGTCACTTCTAACCAATTGAAATCACAAATTTCCTACTTTTGTCTTATCTATCTTCCAGTAAACTCAATATGTTCACATCCTCCTCTTATAACATTTTTCCATCACTATACAATCCTTAAGCAATCCTAACATATCTTACTTTCACTATTCATATCATGTCTGCCACTTATCCATTTCAATTCACTTTTCACACATTCATATATTTTCATGACATACTATCCAAATATCAAACATCACCCAAGTCACAATCTTGACAAACGAAATAGTCATTTACTCACTCACCTATTAGAAAACTTACGGTATTTTATGTAAAACTTCTGCCCAAAACTTCTTAAAATGCTCTCTAAAAACAATATGTGAACTATAGTTCTCGATCAGATATAATCGATATCAATACCTTATGAAGTCTTACTATCTTATTCAAAGACAAATTTGAACCTATCAATAATCACCCATTTTTATTCAGGTATCTCTATCTGATATTGTAATCTTGCAAGTTTTTTATGTTCTACTTTTACTTGTTGACAAGTTAATCATTGAGATACAAAATCAACTATATCTTTCTTCATATTGTCCCACCAATAAATTTCTTTTAGATTTTTATACATTTTAGTTACCTCAAGATGAATTGTATATATGGATCTATGGGCTTCCTCTAAAATTTCTTCCTTAAATTCTTCTTTATTAAATACACACAATCGATTGCCCAATCTCAGAATTCCTTCAGAGTCTACATTAAATTCAATATCACTGCCATTCTTGACCTCTTAAATTTTCTTACATAAATAGGCATCATCGTCCTGTGCCTTTTTCACCTACTCAACTAAAGATGATTGAAACTGTATGAATTTTATATGTATCACCATACAGATAATGCCTCCAAGCTTTGAGAGTAAAACTACTGCTGTTATTTCCAAATCATAAGTCTGACAATTTTTTCTCATGTGGCTTAAGCTGTCTAGATACATATGCAATGACTCAACCATATTGCATCAACATATACCTTAATCCCATTCTCTATGTATCACAACATATCGTATATCCTTCAGTGCCTAAAGAAATAGATAGTACTGGCGCCGTAATCTAACATTTCTTAGTTTCTAGCAATTTCTTTTACATTCATCTTACTAGTCAAATTTTATTGCTTCCTTTGTCAACCTCGTCAAAGGAGAAAAAAAATTTTTTTTGAAAAATATTTAACGAATCTACAGTAATATCTTAATAAACAAATAAAATTACGAATCTTTGTAATTGTGATAGGGTGTGGCCATTGTTGCACTGCTTCTACCTTTTTAAGATTAATTTGAATATCATCCTTGGTAATCACATACCCTAGGAAAATAACATTACTAAGCCAAAATTCACATTTTGCAAATTTAGCATATAACTAGTGTTCTCTTAGGGTTTGCGAAGCATTCTTTAAATGTCCTCATGCTCCTCAGAATTCCTTGAATATATTCTAGTATATTATCAATAATTATAATAACAAATTAATCGAGGGATGGCTTCAATACTCTTTTTTTTATCAAGTCCATGAATAAAGCTTGGATATTTTTCAAACTAAATGACATCACCAAGAACTCATAATGCCATAACGAGTCCTAAAAGAAAATTTTCGAATATCCTCTTCCCTTATTCTCAATTGATGAGATCCAGATATCAAATCAATTCAATTTTTTTTTTAAAAAATGTTGAGCACCTTGTAGCTGGTCAAACATATCATCTATATGAAGTAATGAGTATTTATTCCACATTGTTACTTTATTCAATTGTCTATAACCTATGCATAGTTATAGTGATTCATCTTTCTTTTTCATAGATAGAACTGGAGCACTCCAAGTAAAAGTACTAGAGCTTTTAAATCCCTTGTCTAACTTATCTTATAACTACTTCTTTTTCAGTTCTTTAAGTTCAGTGGGTGCCATTCTATATGGAACTTGATTTACAGTGGTATACTTTATATCAGCATCTCTCACCACTGCCAACTATCCTTGGCACCTTTTTGTAATCACTTATGGACTGCTAAAGCAGAGATTAGGTTACTGGGTATCTCACTAAGATTTTTTTGTATCAAGAGAAAAATTATCCAAGAATATTGAATTTAATCACCTTCTAGTGACATTTCAAAATGACATGACATAATGCCAACAAATTCATTCTCAATATCACATCACGATCTACCATACCTAGACAACCGGGTACAATGGATGTCACATTCAGAAACCATCATATTTGGTATCTGTCTCAATTTCTTAAATTCTTTAAGACGCATCTCACTATAAAATAGAGATAGCCCAACCGTCACTTAACCATGCCAACATATAAACTGACTTATTTGAACAAAAAGACAACATCCTATCGAACCCCTTTAGCAGCACCGTAAGTATAAGCATGTCTGGATTCATACCCATACTCAAAGTTCTACCTAAAGGTCCGTTACTCCATGAACACAGGAAAACCTAAACCTCTGATACCACTCTGTCACGGCCCCAAATGATGGAACACATGACCTGCACGGCATAAGGGTTTCCCCCTAGCCGCAAGCCTAACACATAGCGTGCATAAATATCCAGCACACAATCCAGAGTACATAATAAATATATCTGGCCATATATGCCACATCCAATATCAGAAAATACTGTATATATATATATATATATATATATATATATATATATATATATATATATATATATATATCTCATCAATCCAACATTCGTGATTCAACTTGGCCCATGGCCTCATAATATTTATGTGATTCAACTTGGCCCAAGGCCTCACAATACCAACATCGTTGTAAAACATAAAACTGTTTTTCAAACAACACATCAAAATACGCAAGAAGCGAGGATCCTGCCTATAAGTTCATGGAGGTACACTAGACATAAACTAAATTAGACAAACAATACAAAAGAGCCTTGCCCAAACTGGGGCTCACCAACACTATCTTCAGCCTTCTACGAAGTTGTAGCTGGATCAAAGTCTCTTTGACTATCTGTGGGGAGGAAACAGAAGAGGGGTGAGATCACATCTCAGTGAATGGGTAAATCACACTATAACAGAAACAGGGCAAACCAAGCACGAGTGTTTCGCAATGAGTTTAATAATTGAAACATTAAACATTAAACAATAATTTATTGAAAAAAAAGTTAAACAATTCAAATGTATGTTCAAAAGATAAAATAGGATTAAATCAGTAACCGTAAAGCAAATCAATTATGCATGGTAAGTAATAAATGAAGTTATTTATGCAATAACAATGATGAATGAGATATTTTAGAAATATTTAATCTTTAAGAAAAATGCACTAATTTATTGGAGTTCTTTCCTGACAGATCATCATCTTCCCCAAGCACATAGCAAGGGTAGGGTAATAACTGTAGGCGTAGACATAAATACACCCTAAATTCCCCCAAGCACATAGCAAGTGTATGGTAATCACTGTAGGCGTAGACATAAGTCCACCCTAAATCCCTGTGTTTTAGGCAGTCATATGCCCGTCACAGTATCCTAGGCCGAAGCCTTCGCATGAAATCCTATGTCTTAGGCAGTCATATGCCCGTCACGGTATCCTAGGCCGAAGTCTTCGCATGACCATGGTGCACCAGGGCTAGCACTCCCTGCGGCTAGCTAACAGTGATCTAAAAGGGTCCCTCCAATAGAAAACATTTGAAATATGCTATTCAAAGAGTTTAAAGTAAAGTATTTCAATAACATTACAATAAAGCTATAATTCTCCATCTAACTCTTTTCATGCATAAAACTCCGTTCAAAAATATGTTTCATCAATGTATTCCCATGGAGACCTTTATCATCATAAACTTTTCCTTTAAACATATCGTCCGTAGACTTCGCATAGATGTTCGCATGCATCAAATCATTTCATGGCTAACTTAGTTCATTTCTATGACTAAGTTCGCATTTCTATAAATCTAGCTCAAATGGAGAATTATCAGTCTAGATGTTTGCCCTGCATACCTAGGGTTCAACTAGGATTGAAATTTATAATTTCTAACATGGTTGGAACATATTGATTTTCAAAGCGGTAAAACAATTTAGCATATATTCCAACTAGTTAAAATCATACGAGAGAGTTATAAACCGAATTCGTAAAACATGCGCTATAGTATGAAAAACCCACTCACCGGTAAGGGCTCCAGATTGGACAGCCCTAAAATCCTCGTTTCTAGTCTGAATTCGGTAAAACAAACTCCAAAATCGAGTCCGGAAGGTCAAAAAACTTGAAAAATGACTTCGGGAGTTTAGTCACTATTTACGCCGGAAAAATACTATTCACCGCCACTATTCATCGCCAGAAAATACTATTTACCGTCACAAAAATTTTACCAAATCAACAAAACGAATTCATATCCTAATGTTTATCTAGTTTCTGAATCCATCTACGGAGTCAGATTTCTAATTAGAAGTCTCTAAGTAAGGTTTTTCAGAACTTACCTTTTATCGAGATTTTCTACTTCAGATCTACGGCGATTCAAGGGTTGATTTGAAAAACTGATTGGTCAAAACTGAAGTACTTTTCGTCCTGAATCCAATAACACTTTCAGTTTTGAAATCAGAAGCCAATCGGTACTCCAAATCGAAAAAAAAATATTGGATGTTACTATTCCTACACTATTCATTACTATTTATTTTTTTTCGATTTTTCTTCGAATTCGATACGCAGTTGCCCCCAGTTTCGTTTTATGGTTTCTGAGGTTTTTTTTAAAATATAATAATAATTATTAAATAATTAATAATAGGATTTTCTTTTATAAAAATTCATATAAATTCCATTTTTCATCATAAAATATCCCAAAAATTTCATTTCTCATAAATCTTTAGTTAAACTCTTAAATCATAATTTTTCTTGATAAAAATCATAATAAAACAAATTTCAAAACAAATATCTTTATTCATATTAAAAGAAAGAATATTTTTAAAAATATCATACAAATTCATTAGAGGCCGATATAATTATTTTAAGCAACACAATACTTGTTTTACTTAAAAGTCCACTTACTTTTAACAAATCATAATCATTTCTACATAAATAAAAATATATTTGCTTATATCAAAATACTATCATTTAAAAATAAAAAGTACATGCCAAAACATAAATTCTCATATTTTCAAAATTATCTCTTTTATTCTAAATTTTCTTTAATTGGAATTTTCGTTAAATTTTACGGTTATTACGATTTTCCTCAAAATTGGAAGTTGAAATCAATTAAAAACTTTTGTACAATAATATGAAAAATAAAAAAAAAATTATACTTCTGTCGCCAATTGAAATTAAACTATTGGTAGAAATTAATAATATAAATTTATTTTTTTACTAAAAAAATAAATTGAGCCCCTAACAAAATGAAAGGAGCATATTAGAATTTACCAGATAATTTTAATAAATAAATATATAATAAAGAAGTGACTTTAAAATAATCTATAATCAAGGTTTATACACTTTACAAAATTGAAGAAGTACTTCAGTTGAAAGAAATAAACTATTAAGAAAATTTAGAAAAATAATTGTTCTACTTATTTAAATATAACTAATTATGTTTAAATTTATAATAAGTTCATAAAGATATTTCATATCGTGATTTTCTTAAAATTAAATAATTAAATAGTAATAAAAAATTACCACAAAAATAAATGTTTGATTGATTTCACATAATATTTTTAATATTTTTAATATAATATTAATAATATAAATGTATAAAATTATATTAAAATTAATTTGAATTAGTGTCTTAATTGAATGCATAAAATTTCAATAGTATTTAACAACAATATTTCTTTTGTGTCTATCTTTCTATAATTCTTAATTCTTTCAAAACATCTATATTTAAATCTTGATCTGTCTTCATGTGACTATTATTATATCTCTATTTTCAAGTATTTCTCTTAAGTACCTTATTTTCTTTTTGTCTGATCTCAATTTCTTTTTTTATCATTTTTTTAATTTGTTATTTTAAATAAAGACAATAAAGAAAAATAATATCATGAGTATGAAAGGAGAGAATAAGAAATTAACAAAAATATTTTGACTTGTGAGAGAAAACATGAGTAATGAATAAGACATACTTGAACAACTTAGTATTGAATGTAATGTGATGCTACTTTTATCTATTTTCAAATTATCAATTTTTATTTTATTTTTTAAATTAATTTTGTTCTTTTCTTAATAAATACTCTGTTTTGTTTCGATAACTCTATTTCGTTTCGGTAACTTCAAAAACAAAAATATTTCAATCGTTTCGATGGAAAAAAAAAAGAAATTTAATTTCTATCTAATCTAAGGTGGCTCACTCCTATTTTACTATGTTAATTATCGCTACACTTAAAATTTATTTTAGATATATTTAATTTTTTTTATGTATGTCTTCATCAGCTATTGTATTTTACAATATATATATATATAATTTTATTTTTCACAGCACAAAAATTTAAACTCACATTTATAAAATATTCAAACTATTTATCACTTCATCGTAAAATATATTTTCGCCTTTGTTTTGAAACACCATTTAGAGATTACCTACACAAATTTGTATACAATTTTTTGTTAAATTTTTGGTCTCTAATTCCATTTTTATGTTTTGAAACAACATTCAAATTATTCTTAAAGATGGAAAAATTTTATCTATAAATTTTTTATCTCTAATTCCGTCTCTATTATTTGAAATATAAATTAAATCATCGTTAGAAAAATAATTTAAATCTTACTTGATTTATAGAAATAAGGTAACGAAATGGAAACTCAGATTCCCTTAAATCGATTTAACTCTAATATTAATTCTCATGAAATATGGATTTTGTCTTATATAAAAGATTATTTTACTTCAAAAAATTGATGAAAAAGGGAAAAGTGGAATGCAATATAAAATAAAAGGAATAAAATACCTTTCAACATCCGTCCTTCATATCTCCATCTGGTGTTCCATTTTATTAATATAAAAGAAGATAAAAATATCCTTACCATCAGTCTAACTTTTTTATTGACTAGTAAAATGAGATAATAAATTTATAGAGTGGATCAAATACAATAAGACTAAAAAAAAGAAATGGATCACAAAACATACTATTTAGTAAAGCGTACATAACTTTTAACTTGGATAAAGTTGCAAGGCCTATTACCTTTAATTTCGAAACTTGAAATATATGTGTGCTTGATATAGATATATTAAAATATATTTGAATTAGTCATTTGACATTTATTAATTTAAAAAGAATTTTTAAAATATACACTTACATTTTTTTAATTATAAAATTTATACTTTATGCAATTTATTAAAAAATTATAATTAATTATAAATAATTTAATTTAATATAGTACAAATTATTAAAAGGTCAAATTAATATTTTTTAAAAATTAAAATAAGTGAAAATAGTGTACTTTTTTTATAAATCTTGAAAGAATATGAATTTATAAATTTTAAAAAAAAATTGAATATTTTTTTTAATTTAAAAAAAGAAGAGCATAATCTATTAAGAAAAATAGCATTGATATTTAAAATATAAAAATGTTAGTGTGCCACTCTTCAATTTTTAAGATTAACATTCTTTTATTTTTTGCCCAGAAAAAAGCGCCACGTTTAAAGTTCACAAAAATTCCCTCCATTTTATTTTATTTTCTCAAGTCTGGCCGCCCATTTCTCCCTTCGTACCCAGCACCTTCTTTCTGTTGGTTTTGGGATTAAGTCCCACATTGGAAAAGAGGTTGGAATGGGGAAGGCTCCTTAGCCTATAAAAGGAAGCTTCCCCCCCTTTGTTTTCTACACCAAATTTTGTAGCCTTTTGACTCTTCTAAAGGCTTAGTTGATTTTCTCTCTTTTATATTTTGTCTGAGGAATATATTTGTAGTGGTGTCCGGGGACGTAGGCACAATTGGCCGAACCTCGTCAAATCCTGGTATTCTCTTTATTTGTTTTTTCTGCTCTTTATTTATCATTGTTAGCCATTGTTAGATTTGCTATTGGTGGAAAAATAGCTCAATTTCCACAACAATTGGTATCAGAGCTTTTGGTTGCGATTTCTCTTGAAAATTTTAGTATGCTCTGTGGTTGCGGTTTTAACTGATCTTCCACATCAGAAAAAATTTCTTGAGATTTTTTTTGTAAAGTTGGTGTTAAAATTGCTAGTAAAATATTGTCTAATTAAGTGCATGTCTAGGAAAGTTCTGTCTAAGGAAACTGGTTTTTAAGTGGGACCGTGTGACCCCTCCAGTTTTTCCTGGGAATTTTCCTGGTGCATTTTTTCAGGCTAAATTATTACTAGTAATTTTTCCACTTTTGAGCAAAAATGGCTGATGATAAAGAGCAGACTCAGAAAGCCACAGTTTCCACTACATCAACTTCGGCAGCTTCTTCGTCGTCAATTTTGACGAGATTTGCTGCGCCAAATGCAAGATTTGCGGTGGAGATTTTTGACGGTACGGGTCATTTCGGAATGTGGCAAGGTGAAGTTCTAGACGCGCTTTTCCAGCAAGGTCTAGATATTGCTATTGAAGAGGAGAAACCAGATGAAATTGAAGAAAAAGAATGGAAGACCATCAATCGGTTGGCGTGTGGTACTATTCGATCATGCCTTTCCAGAGAGCAGAAATATTCCTTCTCAAAGGAAACTTCTGCAAGTAAGCTGTGGAAGGCATTGGAGGAGAAATTCCTGAAGAAGAGCGGTCACAATAAGCTCTTTATGAAGAAGAAATTGTTCCGGTTTAGTTATCAACCGGGTACCACCATGAACGATCATATTACTGCTTTTAACAAGGCAGTAGCTGATTTGAGGAACCTTGATGAAACCTTCAAAGATGAAGATCTGGCATTGATGTTGCTGTTTTCACTTCCTGAAGAGTATGAATTTATAGAAGCTATGTTACTTCATGGGAAAGAGAAAGTTTCCCTCGGTGAAGTATGTAGTACTCTATATAGTCATGAATTGAGAAAAAAAGACAGGGAGGAAAGCAAGCATGCGGAGGTGGTTGCAGAAGCACTGGTAGCCAGAGGCAGACCACAAAGCCAGAAGAAAGGAAGAAGAGGAAAATCTCAGTCGAGAGGCAGACCGAGTAAAGATGAATGTGCCTTTTGTAGAGAGAAGGGGCACTGGAAGAAAGATTGCCCGAAATTGAAAAATAAGGGCAAAGTTGACAAAGGCAAAGCTATTGCAGAAGCATGTGCTGCTGAGTACAGTGATGAAGATTCAGATCTTTCACTGGTTGCTACAACCTCCACAAGGCGATCTGACAAGTGGTTGTTTGACTCAGCATGCAACCAACATATGTGTTATATCCGGGAGTGGTTCTCTGAGTTCAAAGAAATAGACGGTGGAGTTGTTTACATGGGCAACGACACATTTTGTGAAACAACTGGAATCGGTTCAGTCTACTTAAAGAACCATGATGGATCAACTAGAGTTTTGACAGAGGTCAGGTATGTACCTGACATGAAGAAAAATCTCATCTCTTTGGGAGTCCTAGAATCTAAAGGATTGACGGTGACAATGCGAGATGGAGTTTTGAAGATAGTTTCTGGAGCTCTGGTGATGTTGAAAGGCACCCGGAAGAATAATTTGTATTACTATGATGGTAATACAATTGTTGGAACAGCTGCAGTTGCAACTCTTGATGATGAAGGGTCAGATGCAACTAAGTTGTGGCACATGCGATTAGGGCATGCAGGTGAAAAATCCTTGCAAATTCTGGCGAAACAAGGATTATTGAAAGATGTGAAAACCTGTAAGCTGGACTTCTGCGAGCATTGCGTGATGGGAAAGCAGAAGAGGGTGAAATTTGGCACTGCAATCCATGATACTAAAGGTATTCTGGATTATGTTCACTCTGATGTGTGGGGTCCTTCCAAGACAGCTTCTTTGGGAGGAAAACATTATTATGTTACATTTGTTGATGATTTCTCTCGAAGAGTGTGGGTGTACACTATGAAGTCAAAGGATGAAGTGTTAGATTGTTTCCTTAAGTGGAAAAAGATGATTGAAACTCAGACTGGCAAAAAGATCAAACGGCTTAGAACAGACAATGGAGGTGAATATCGAAGTGATCCGTTTGATAAAATTTGTCAAGATGAAGGTATTGTGAGACATTTCACAGTTAGATATACACCACAACAGAACGGGGTGGCTGAACGCATGAACCGGACATTGCTGGAGAAAGTTCGGTGTATGCTGTCCAATGCTGGGTTGGGCAGACAATTTTGGGCTGAGGCTGTGAGATATGCAAGCCATCTGGTTAACCGTTTACCATCAACTGCAATTGGTGGTAAAACTCCTTTGGAGATTTGGTCTGGAAAATCTGTTACTGATTATGATTCTTTACATGTATTTGGTTCCGCTGCATATTATCATGTGAAGGAATCGAAGTTGGATCCGAGAGCCAAGAAGGCGCTCTTTATGGGGATCACTACTGGTGTTAAAGGATACCGCCTCTGGTGTCTTGAGACCAAGAAGATAATCGTTAGCAGAGATGTCACCTTTGATGAATCTGCCATGTTGAAGAAGGTTGACATTCAACAGATCAATAGTGCTCCGCAGCAGGTGGAGTTTGAAAGGAGAATCGACTCAGTTATGTACAAAGATGGAGAAACCCCTATGGCAGAAGTGGAGTTTAATGAAGAAGAGGTTCAAACCCAAGAATCTCACCAGCAAGAAGAACCAATTGCATTAAGGAAGCCACAACGGGTAAGACACAAACCTGCTCGATTTAGTGATATGGTGGCTCACGCATCTATAATAGTGAATGATGAAATTCCTACCACTTATCAAGAAGCAATTCAAAGTTCCGAAGATGAGGAGTGGAGGAATGCTATGAATGAAGAAATGCAGTCTCTTCATAAGAATCAGACATGGAAGCTAGCAAGTCTGCCGAAGGGAAAGAAGGCTATTAGATGCAAGTGGATATATGCAAAGAAAGAAGGATTTCCTAACAAGAATAGCATTCGCTACAAGGCGAGATTGGTAGCTAAAGGCTATGCTCAGATGGAGGGAATTGACTACAATGAAGTCTTTTCTCCAGTGGTAAAACATTCCTCCATCAGAATCTTACTGGCCTTGGTAGCTCAACTGGATTTGGAATTAGTTCAAATGGATGTAAAAACTGCATTTTTACATGGAGACTTGGAGGAGGAAATCTATATGACTCAGCCGGAAGGGTTCAAGGTTGCTGGAAAAGAAAATATGGTATGCAAACTTGAAAAATCTTTGTACGGATTGAAGCAATCTCCAAGACAATGGTACAAAAGATTTGACAAGTTTATGTTGGGGCAGAAGTACACAAGGAGCAAATACGATCACTGTGTGTATTTGCGCAAGCTACAAGATGGATCTTTTATCTATCTTCTTCTTTATGTTGATGATATGTTGATAGCTTCAAGGAATTCTGGAGAAATTGACAAGTTGAAAGCTCAACTGAAGCAAGAATTTGAGATGAAAGATTTAGGGGAAGCTAAGAAGATTCTCGGCATGGAGATAAATAGAGACAGACGATTGGGGCAACTTCTTCTAACTCAGAAACAATATCTGAGAAAGGTGCTGCAACGTTTTGGCATGGATGACAAGTCAAAACCTGTGAGTACTCCGCTTGCTCCTCATATGAAACTTAGTGCTGATTTATCTCCGAAGAATGATGCTGAACGAGAATATATGGCGAAAGTTCCTTATGCAAATGCTGTTGGTAGCTTGATGTATGCAATGGTGTGTACGAGACCTGACATTTCACAAGCAGTTGGGGTTGTGAGCAGGTATATGCATGATCCTGGAAAAGGACATTGGCAAGCAGTAAAATGGATTTTACGGTACATTCGGAACACCGTGGATGTTGGGTTGTTATTTGAGCAGGATAAAAAGATTGGTCAATATGTAGTTGGATATTGTGATTCCGACTATGCTGGTGATTTGGACAAACGAAGATCAACTACCGGTTATGTGTTTACATTTGCAAAGGCACCGGTTAGTTGGAAGTCAACTTTGCAGTCAACAGTTGCTTTGTCTACTACAGAGGCAGAGTATATGGCTGTTACAGAGGCTGTTAAGGAGGCTATTTGGCTTCAAGGATTGCTGAAGGACTTGGGAGTTGGTCAGAAGCACGTCAAAGTACATTGTGACAGTCAGAGTGCTATTTGTTTAGCAAAGAACCAAGTCTATCATGCACGCACGAAGCATATAGATGTTCGATATCATTTCGTAAGGGAGATTCTGGAAGAAGGTGAAATACTACTTCAGAAGATCCAGACAGCTGAAAATCCTGCTGATATGATGACCAAGATAGTGACATCGATCAAGTTTCAACACTGTATGAACTTGATCAATATTGTGAAGATTGCAGATGGATAGCACCATAGGTGCATTTGAAGACACTACTAGAGATAGTATTATTGTGAGAGAAGACTTTGTAATTGTTGTTTGGGACTTTATTCCCAAGGTGGAGATTTGTTGGTTTTGGGATTAAGTCCCACATTGGAAAAGAGGTTGGAATGGGGAAGGCTCCTTAGCCTATAAAAGGAAGCTTCCCCCCCTTTGTTTTCTACACCAAATTTTGTAGCCTTTTGACTCTTCTAAAGGCTTAGTTGATTTTCTCTCTTTTATATTTTGTCTGAGGAATATATTTGTAGTGGTGTCCGGGGACGTAGGCACAATTGGCCGAACCTCGTCAAATCCTGGTATTCTCTTTATTTGCTTTTCTGCTCTTTATTTATCATTGTTAGCCATTGTTAGATTTGCTATTGGTGGAAAAATAGCTCAATTTCCACAACACTTTCGTCCAGCGGCTTCTCCTCCCCTCTGTCTGCAGTTTCTTCAACAACGCAGCTCCAATAAGCTTAGGTGAAATGTGTGGGTGTATAATAAGTAGATCGAGGATGGTAAGGCAACAAAATTGTGAGGAAACAGTATCAACCGCGACCTCTTGCAATTGAAAACTGAAGCATTGTTCATAGGTATAAGCCTATAATTTTTTCGCGTTTTTGGTGTTTTTTAAGAGCTTTTGATCATAGATTCTTGTTTAGGAGGTAGAATAACATACTTAGAATGATTTTTACGGTCATACAACATGATTTTTGAGCTGAAATCTATAGATTTTGCTTGAATGAACGGTACATGAACAATGAACATTGGTTGCAGCAGTTCTTGACAATTTCTTCTATGGAAGTTTGTTTGCATCTCTCTACGAAAAATCTTAGACAAACTGGGATGGTAGCTTTACTAGGTGCTCTTAATATGGATTTATTTTGTGCAACTGATATATCTTCTGAGCTCTGATCTTAAGTCCCTTGGGTGGGTGCATAATTTTAAATGCCAATCAAACAAGTAAATATACTTTGGTGCATTGCTCTTGGTAGATCTGAATTACTATAATGAAAATATAATGTTAAATGTGTTCAATACCAACAATGTACACATGCATCGGTTTTTACTGGAAGACGTGAACTTGATGTGCTTTTTGCTTTATAATTTGGCCATGAAGATGATTTGTATCTGTTAAATATAAGTGGTATTATGAAAGTCTTGGGTCAGACTTCAATTAATTGAAGTCACGCTTTTTCAACATTGTGTTTTGAGTTCCTTGTTATGTGCTAATTTATTTGGAACACATTACATAAGTTTGGGCAATGAACTTTTTTTTATGGAACAACATATGATAAAATTATTGAAGCTACTGGAACAACCTGATTAAATATATTACTCTAGCTTTAGAAACTCTACTTATTATTTTCTATGCTTTTTTGTAGGTGTTATTTTGTATTCAGAAAGTAGTGTCTTTTTTATTCTCACATTGATTAAGGATATTTTTTCTTAATGTATTTTTGTATATATGTCAGCTACAATCTAAGATGAATGAAGTCCTCATTTTTCTAATGTTCCTACGTATTCTCGTGTCTAGCTGTCCTATATTAGAGTTTGCTTACACTTACAAAAGGTATTAGATCGATATATGAAATATTAAGATAGCATGTACCAAACCCCACTAAAACGATACAATTAATTATTTTGTTCAGTAGTCATCCAAGTTTGGATTGAAATAGTAACTAAATAAATGAAAATTAGAGTTAGCTCAAATTGATTTAAAAGAAGATGGTTCTTGAAACCAGCTCGGAAAGGTGAGAACCTTTATCCATTACGGTAACAATTGGTAGTGTAAAAGAATAGAGTAGACCAAGTGAACTTAAGCAGTGAAGTTGGTTTTTATAGTTGGTTGGAATTCAAGAGTCAAAACACAATCTGCGGAAAGAAGAACATTTTCCCCATTTCATTATAGAGTGAATATATATTTGCCAGGCATTATCTGCGCTGGTGCTACAAGCATAAGCTTCCAATCCCATGAACCCCATACCCTCTATCCCTTCCTTTCTTTTGATATAATGATTATGCTGAAGCAGGAAAAGGCATGTAATTTCAAGTCAGGAACCTAGCTATAGGCAAGGTGATGGGTATTTAAGCCAACATAGAAGGGTTTGACATTGACACATCTAGAGCCCATTGGGCTACCTCCCAAGTTCAGGTCGACGTTATTTAGCACAACATTTTGGCAAGGGAACTGTTGGCTGCACCTTAAGTCCACTGCAATTGGTGAGATTATGGGTCCCCTTATATTTGAAAAATATACGTTGCTGATCTTTACAAGTGATGGCTGTACAGTTTAAGAAAAAAGAAAAAGAAGATAAATGCCAATAGCATGGTCCAATTTCATAATTGAAAGCAAAAGGTAAGAATTATAATAAGAAGTATGAATACAGGACACTAGACACTAAAATATCTAGAGTTTAAGTTTAATTTGAACTCTTTGAGAGTATGTATAATTTGTCCTACGTGGCAATCTTTTCTTTTCCCATTACCTATAATTATATATATATATATATATATATATATTCTATCAGAAATAAAGGAATTGATGATATCAACCCCTCTAAAACTTTTTTCCTTTATTCTTATTCTTATCTTTCTCTCACAGCTACGTATACAATCAATTGGAAATAATGAAGAGACCCAAGCACAGCCCACTACACCTACTTCTCAGCTTCAAATTAGTAGTGCAGGTATGTAAATAAATAATTTATATGAGCTTAGTTAAGATTTACTACCATTTGACTAATACATTGGCATCATATTCTTGGTAGCTTCTTGTAACGCATCAAAGAATGTAAGGGGAATGTATACATTGTAGGCTCCTTATTTTGATAATATGAAACTTGAAGTTTGGGTTCACTGAGTAGAAGTACTTGCCTATTTTTTATTTTGTTTACTTTTTTTGCATCAATAATATTTCTGGGTTATAGTGAATTTGATCTTGAGATTGCGCTTTTTTTGTTGTTTGCTTTGCAATAGTTCTCTTAAACTCCCTATTATATCCAGTTTAATAGGGATACATATTTTTGAATTATTATCTGTTTTGTGATGCAAATTGAATTAAGTGAATGTCGTCTACTTTTGGGGATTCCTTTTTGCTATGTGTTTTAAGTCTCTGTTCATTTTGCATAGCTTAAATATGAATGTGTTATGTACATTATAGACTCCTTATTTTGATAATATGAAGCTTGAAGTTTGAGTTCACTAAGTAGTAGTACTGGCCTATTTTTGATTCTGTTTACTTTTTTTGCATTAATGATATTTCTGGGCTATAGTAAATTTGATCTTGGGATTGCGCTTTTTCTGTTGTTTGCCTTACAACAGTTTTGATCATAATATATTTACTTCACATTATAATTCTGGTCGAGAAAAGATGTATGGTAGCCATTGTTGGAGTATTATTTATTCGCTTCTATCTTTCAAAATGACTTTTGAGTTGTTGTTTTAGTGCTGTAGTGAATTTTTGTTGGAGAAATTTTTTTGGATTCCTCTCCTCTAGACTACAAATAGAATTGGTTTACAGGATATGTAGAAGGATTGACCCAATTCTTATTAGTTGATATTTTATGCTTTTTCAGGATTGTTTTTTTATTTTCTGGGTTCTAGGAGGATATTTTATTCTTTTTTTCAAAAATTCCTTTTCTTTCTAATGGATTCTTCTTTTATGAAAGAAAAATGCTATTTTCTTGCTTGATATGATACATTTGGTCGTAGTAGGAATGCAGAGTTAATGAAGGCTTCCATAAATACAGTCTTAAATGTGTTGTCTTCTTTTGTAATCTCTTTCCTTTCTAATGTATTGTTCGTCTATTGAAAAAATAAATTAGAAAGGATAAATTTGCTATTCTTCTTGCTTGATATAATACTTTTGAGCTGAGAATGAAATAAGAGTTTTTAGGGCATCTATAGGATTTTAAATGTGTTAGTCACATTTTGTTATTTTTGGGTCCTCTATATTTTGGTTCTTATCTTTATATTGAGTACATAATGTTATATTAGATGCTAATTTTTTGTACTGTTTTTTTTCCTTTAGGCGTAAGCCTTTGATTTATTGTGGTAAGTTATACTGTTATTACAAATGCATAAGGCTATCAAAAAAAATTTTGGTAGATATATTTTTATCGAGTTTTATACTGTTGTGCCAATAGTGTATTTGGCCTACTAACATCTTTTTTTTTTTTTTGCATTCTTTCACTAATTTCTGTTTAATTTTTGTGATTTCTTATGTTATTTTTAGTAGAATATCATATTCTAAAAAATATGTAGCTAAATTATTATTTAATTAAAACTAAATAACTGAAAAAGACTTTAAAAGTGTATAAGACTTTAAAAGTGAAAAAAACTTGGTCACTGTATATTTTGTGTTTATAAACTACGAATGAAGTATTATTTAGTATGCTTTATGTTTATTAAATTAAATATTGAAATAGTTTTGCTTGAAAAATTATTGAGATAAATTAATGTTGGCCAATTTAACTAATTTCCTATTTAATAATGTCTTCCAATTCATCTTTTTTTCAAGATATGATGGTACAATTATGTATTTATAGTTATAATATTATTGACTATTGCATAATGTTATTTTTCAATTGTGTTTGGCTATAGAAAATTTCTTACATGATATTGTTTTGTTTGTATTAATTTTTAAGTTATATTAATTTGTTACATTTGATTAAACAGGGACAACTTCCAACCTTTCTGAGTAGTACTTCTCCAACCATTGTAGCTAATACGACCAGAACAGCAGTACCAACATCGCCAAATGAAGCACCAAGTTAATTGTTTTTGTTAATATTTAGCTGTGTATTGTTTTCTTTTTACTTGACATGATATTTCTTTTGAACATGGAATTGACATGATATTAGTGTATAATATTTGCTATATGTTAATATTATCATTTTATCAATAACTTTATTTATCTTAATTTTTATTAAAGCTTTAATTATTATAATTAAAATGATAAATTTATTAATTAAAAAAAGTTTGCACTAAACCTATGGAGGCGACTTAAAGAGGTTGTCAATAAATTTTACATGAAAACAAATTGCTATTGAAAGTTTTGGTATCAATTTATTATTGTCACGAAAAGTAATCTTTAGTGGCGATTTCATTTGGTCGCCACTAAAATTTAAAGGTTGCAAAATGAATAATAAAATCTTTAGTCGTGATTTATAGTCGTTACAAAAAATGAATATTGAAACATTTAGTGGCGACCTTAAGTCGTCACAAAAACCATTAGTGGCGACTTTAACTCGCCGCCAAAACTTTACCAAAACTTTCAGTGGCGACCTTAAATCGCCACCAAATCCTTACCAAAATCTTTAGTGGCAGCCTCAAGTCGCCACCAAAAATAAAGATTATTTTTCGTGAAGACTATATAAAGTCACCACTAAAAATATCTTCTTTTTTGTGGCGACTAAGCACTTAAGGCAGCGATATTGGTTAGATTCTGTGGCGACTTCATTAGTCGCCACTGACAACTTTCAGCGACAGCAGTATCTGCAGCGACTTGGCAGCGACCAAAAGTCCCCGCTAAAGCCTTTTAGCAGCGATTTTTAGACTTTTAGCGGCGACTTTAGTCACAGCTGAAAGTCTTTTTTTTTGTAGTGATTTCTATCCCACACAAATAATATCAACCAAATAATGGAGATTCAAGGGCTAGAAATTTGCCACCTAAAAAGGCAAACCAATCATATTTGTTTAAGACAAAAAAAAAATGGAAATGAATCCCTAAATCAAAGGGACTTTGTCCCATATCTTAAGAACATATTATCATAATTTTCAAAATACAAATCTCCTTTTCCTAAGCATATCTTGACTAAGAAAGAGGAAGACAAGAACATAAGTTGTTTGTTTTCCAAAAATTCAACCAAGTGTAATCTAATTGTGATAAGGTAGACCCATGATCATGAAAGGTGAATTATTTGGTGGTCTATATAAGAAAACCCACCCTTACAACATTATAATTTCGTCCAAGTGAGGGAGAGGAAAAATAGAAGCAAGGTAGAGTGAGGAAAGGAGAGGAAGAAAGGAAGAAAGAGGAAGGAGAAGTCTAGGGGACTAAGTGCTCCAGGTAAGTTTAACAATATTTCTTTTTGAAGAAAACTTTTGAAACTTATAATATTTATATGAGATTTTGATCTTAGAACTTTGATGATTGGTCATGATGTTGCTATATCATGTTACATATTGATCTTGCATGTGATGTATGTTTGAATACTTAGACTGGTATAGAAAGTTCTGCATAGGTATGGCTATGGGTGGCAAAATGTTTAGCTTCTGTGTTTTAATTTCTGGGAATTATCTATAGGGAATTAAAATAAATGGTTAACATAAGAATTAAAGATATATGTGTCATGGATTTTTAGCCATTGGAATTATTCAATTTGGAGTCCATATGAGGTAGATATGGTCCGATTAGTAAGCAAATGTCAGAAAATGGTTCATCAGGGAAGAATATGTTAGGATAGTTTCTGTATTTTAATTTTTGGGAATTATTTGTAGGGAATTAAAATAAATGGTTAACATAAGAATTAAAGATATATGTGTCACGAATCTGTATCAACTGGAATCATTCAATTTGGAGTCCATATGAGGTAGATATGGTCCGATTAGTAGTCAAAGGTCAGAAAATGGTTCATCAGGGAAGAATATGTTATGATAGTTTATGTATTTTAATTTATGGGAATTATCTGTATAGAATTAAAATAAATGGTTAACATAAGAATTATAGCTATGTGTGTCACGGATTTTTAGCCACTTTAATCATTCAATTTGGAGTCCATATAAGGAAGATATGAGTTGATTAGTAGTCAAAGGTCAGAAAATGGTTCATCAGGGAAGAATATGTTAGGATAGCTTCTGTATTTTAATTTTTGGGAATTATCTGTATGGAATTAAAATAAATGGTTAACATAAGAATTGTAGATATGTGTGTCACGGATTTTTACCACTGAAATCACTTAGTTTAGAGTCCATATGGGGTAGATATGGTCCGATTAATAGGTAAAGGTCAGAACCTCTCCGAGAAGAAATAACCTATACATTTAGGCAGTAATATCGCCTTGATTTCTTAATATTTCGCTACAATGTTCAACATAATAGTTTTGGATAATTATTTTATCTTGAAATTGACACCAAGATCACCTACATCGGAGTTCCATTGAGGGAGTTATGCTCTGATTAGTAAGAGAAAGTTAGATATGATGAAAACCTGCATCAAGAAAATAAAGAAATAAAATTAATATTTAAAAAAAGAAGACGAATCTTATAAATGACTAGTATATGCCATATCCATTGTCATTGTATGAACTTCTTACCATTTTAAGTGTAAAATTTTTTACATGGAAATATTTTATAAAGTGATATTTGAAATGGTTATGTTCATGGCATGATTACCAATGATTTATGGTAATAGTTATATTTTGATGAACATACTTGTTATTGAAAGCATATTTTTGGCTATCATTGTGAAAAGAAAAGAAATGAGCACGGTCACATGGCAACCCGTGTGGTGCACCAGTAGGGGACGCCCTACCAACGGTTATGATCATATTAATAAGAAAAGAAAGAGAAAGTGGGCCATGTCGGACGGAACGAGAAAAGCCCGTACCGAAGAGTAGAAAATACTCACCCTGACCGGGGTAGCTTGATATGAGAATAAATTGATAGTCATCATATGATATTCTAAAAATAGTTAATCCTGTCATACATATCATTACTGTATGATTCTTATGTGCATAGATATAATGCATTTATGTGACCAAAGATATTTTCTGTAGTTTATACAGTTGAACATGACGTGATGAGCTATATTGATGATGATTTATTGTTGAACTTACTGGGATTTAATTCTCACTATATTTCCATATCATGTTCAGAAAATTAGTTATGCAGATTTTTCTATAACTCTGGCTTTTAGTGCACTTTGGATCGATTACTTTATGTTGGCAGATCCCAGAAGCAAATAAAATGTTTGTGGTCGTGTTGGCTTAGATCCCAGTGAAGGTGCAACCACCCGCACCTGTATCTCCGGAATTGGTCAACCAGAATAAATAAGATGTAGATTTTTATGTGTTTGATATGTTGTACGTATGTTTTGATTAATGACATGTATGTGAACTCTGTATTGTATAAATTAAATAAATGTTATATTGAGTTAAGTTGTAACAAGGTAATAACTTCATGGTATTTTTTTAAAAAAAATTGATACTTAAATTGAGTTGTTACATAATTAGTATCAGAGCAGGTCGATCCTAGATGGCCAGTGGATGGATGGTTATCTGAATCGATCTTATAGTGTCTTGAGTATGTTGTGGTTGTGCTATTAAATATTTTTGAACTAACTATTGGGCTTGATCACCTCAATAGCAGCATAACTTTGTTTTGCCACAGTAGGAAATGGCACCACCAAGGAGGAATCCAGCAACTAATGTAGAGGAAACCCTGCACAACCTGGCCACGGCAATTCGAGACCAAGTCATGACCACCAACCAAATTTTACAATATCTCCAGAATGCTAATAACCCAAATGGTGAGAATGGTGCTAACAACCGGATGGCTGGAAAAGATAATGGCATATCCGAGTTCTTGAGGATTAGACCACCTTGTTTCCAAGGTGGCTATGACCCAACGGTAGCCGAAAGGTGGATAAGGGAATTAGAGAAAATCTTTGAAGTGATGGGCTGTACTGAAGAGCAGCAAGTTATTTTTGTTGCATATATGTTAAAGGATGAAGCAAAATACTGGTGGCGTAGAGCTAGAGAACTTTTAGCTCATCAGGGAAGACAAATCACTTGGCAAGTGTTCAAGGACATTTTTTTTGAAAAGTACTTTCCAAGTACTGTACGAGCAGAGAAAGAGATCGAATTCCTCCAACTCAAGCAAGGCAGCATGACTGTGGACCAGTATATCGCAAGGTTCGAAGAGTTGTCTAAGTTCTCCTCTTATCTGCGATATAACCCAGATGAAGCATGGAAGGCGGTTAAGTTTGAAGCGGGACTAAACCTGGAGATAAAGAATGCTGTTATAGCTATGGAGATCAGGGAGTTTGTACCTCTGAAAAATAAATACAGACTCTTGGAAAAGAGTTTAAGGGCAGTAGAGGACGAGAAACAAAGGTGAAACCTATGGAAGAGGAAGAAAAATTTTCCCAACCCTAGAAAGAACATGAGAAGAAGTGGATATGGAGCTGGAAAGAGGCCATTGACTGCGGGTCCTAGACCTTTTCAACAAGACCTTGCCCCAGTTAAGTGCGCTAAGTGCAGACGCATGCATGGTAACCGGCCATGCTACATGGGACAAGATGTCTGCTTCAATTACGGACAGAAGGGACATTTTGCGAGAAACTGCCCACAGAATGTGGGGAAGCAGCCAGAACAGAGGCCTCAGGTGAAAGGAAGGGTTTTCACCCTGAGTGGCCAAGAGGCTGCTCAATCTTCTGAAATGATTCAAGGTACATGCTATATCTATGGATTTACTCTTATGGTGTTATTTGACTCTGGTGCTAGTCATTCATTTATATCAGAAGAATGTATTAGGAAGTTTCAGTTTCCTATTTCTGAAACTCCCTATGAGCTATTCGTAGTAACCTCTACAGGGGAAAGGGTATTAACTTCCTCTGTATGTAAAGACTATTAAGTCACCATCCAGGAGAAAACTTTTTCTGTAGACCTCGTCTGTTTACCTTTAAGAGGTATTGAGGTCATTCTAGGGTTAAACTGGATGTCTAGAAATCGAGTCTTGTTGAATTGTTGTAACAAGACCGTTGAATTTCTACCTCCTACTCCGAAAGAGGAGGTCCAGTTATTGATGCTAAATGCCAATCAAGTTAATAGGGAGTTGAAGAATGGAGTACTTGGATACATTCTCTTGTATTTATCAAACCTAGAAGTCGAATCAAAACTTGATGAAATCCCAATAGCCAACGAGTTTCCTGAAGTATTTCTATCAGATATTCTAGGCTTACCTCCCAAGAGAGAGATAGAGTTATCTATTGATCTCCTACCTGGGATGGGGCCTATCTCTATTGCACCATATAGAATGGCCTCGAAGGAACTACAGGAACTCAAGAAACAGTTGGAGGAACTATTAGACAAGCAATTCATTAGACCGAGTGTATCACCTTGGGGAGCTCCTGTATTGTTTGTTAAGAAGAAAGACGGGAGCTTGAGACTATGCATAGATTACAGACAGCTGAATAAGGTGACAATCAAAAACAAGTACCCTCTCCCTAAGATAGATGACTTATTGGATCAATTGAATGGAGCCTCCATCTTTTCTAAAATTGAGTTGAGGTCAGGATATCATCATATTAGGATCAAGGAGGAGGACGTACCAAAAACTGCCTTCAGGATTAGGTATGGGCACTATGAGTTTCTCGTAATGCCCTTCGGGTTGACGAATTCACCTGCAATTTTCATGGATTACATGAATCGCATTTTTCGACCCTACCTAGATCAATTTGTTGTAGTGTTCATTGATGACATCTTGATATATTCTAAGAGTGAGAAAGAACATGAACAACATCTCCGAATCATGCTGCAAGTGCTGAAAAAGAAAAATTTATATGCCAAATTGGAGAAGTTTGAATTTTGGCTGTCAGAGGTGAAGTTTCTCGGACATGTCATCTCTAATAGAGGGGTAGCCGTAGATCCTAGCAAGACGGAAACAGTGATTCAGTGGGAGAGACCAAAGACGGTTACGAAAGTTAGAAGTTTCCTGGGTTTGGCAGGATACTACAGGAGGTTTATACAAAACTTCTCTCGTATAGCCTTGCCATTGACTAAATTGATCAGGAAGGGAAGTCCTTTCAAATGGACTGATCAATGTGAAGCTAGTTTTCAGGAGCTGAAGACAAGACTGACCACTCCTCCTGTTTTAATTATTCCAGACCCCACAGGATATTTTGAAGTGTATAGTGATGCTTCAAAGAAAGGACTAGGGTGTGTGCTAATGCAAGACAAGAGAGTAGTTGCTTACGCCTCTAGACAACTAAGACCCCACGAAGGAAACTATCCAACCCATGATCTTGAATTGGCGGCGACGGTGTTTGCTTTAAAGATTTGGCGACATTACTTATACAGAGCAACCTTTGAAGTATATTGTGATCACAAGAGTCTTAAATATCTCTTTGATCAAAAGGAGTTAAATATGAGGCAACGAAGATGGGTGGAATTTCTCAATGACTACAAGTTTGAGATAAAGTATCATCCAGGAAAGGCGAATGTTGTAGCTGATGCCTTAAGTTGAAAATCTCTACATATGGGCCAGATGATGTTGTATGAGATGCAAATGCTAGAGGAGTTTCGGAATTTGAAGCTGGACACTACTTTTTCCTCAAAGAAGCTAACCATTAATGGTTTAAGTATAGGGTGTGACCTTAAAGTCCAGATCAAAGAGGCTCAAGTTCACAACCAATACTTATAGGATCATAAAGATCAAGGAAATTTTTCTGTCATGGAAGATGGAGCAATCATGTATCAAGGAAGGATTTGTGTCCCTCAAGAACGAAAGTTGAGGATTAAAATCCTATAGGAAGCACATCAGAGTAAATATACTGTCCATCCTGGATGCACTAAAATGTACCAGGACTTAAAGATGATGTATTGGTGGCCAGGGATGAAAAAAGATATTGCGCAGTTCGTGGCGAAATGTCTAATTTGTCAAAAGGTGAAGTTGGAGCATCAAAAGCCAGCGGGATTTCTACAACCTCTTGAGATCCCTAAATGGAAATGGGACAGTATCTCGATGGACTTTGTTATGAGTTTACCTAAGACTTCAGTGGAACATGACTCTATCTGGGTAATAGTTGACAGATTAACCAAATCTGGTCACTTTTTGCCCATAAAAATTAACTTTTCACTGGATAAATTGGCCCAACTATACGTCCAGGAAATAGTTAGACTGCATGGGATTCCCTTAACTATTGTTTCTGATAGAGATCCGAGGTTCACGTCGAGGTTTTGGAAAGTGTTGCAGGAAGCTTTTGGTACTCAGTTGCGGTTCAGTACTGCCTACCATCCTTAGACTGATGGGCAGACAGAACGGACCATTCAAACTCTAGAAGACATGTTAAGGGCCTGTGTGACAGAGCAAGGTAAAGGATGGGATAAGTACCTACCTTTAGTAGAGTTTGCTTATAATAATAGTTATCACTCTAGTATTAAGATGGCCCCCTACGAAGCTTTATATGGTAGGAAGTGCCGATCTCCACTATGTTGGTTTGAGGTAGGAGAAAAGAACTTGTTGGGTCCTGATCTAGTTCAACAAACCACTGAACAAATCAGGATGATACGAGACAAAATACTTACAACTCAGAGTCGGCAAAAGAGTTACTACGATAAGAGACATAGACCTCTCGAGTTTGAGGAAGGAGACCATGTATTTCTGATACTTTCCCCGACTACTGGAGTTGGTAGGTCTCTCAAAACAAGAAAGTTAAGTCCTCAATTTTTGGGACCCTACCAAATTCTAAAGAAAGTAGGGACATCAGCATATCAAGTTGCTCTCCCACCTAATTTGTCCAACTTGCATAATGTTTTTCACGTATCACAGCTGCGGAAGTATCTTCCAGATTCATCACATGTAATACAGGATGAACCAATCCAAATAAAGGAGAACATGACATACCAGCTAGTACCTGTATCCATATTGGACACTGACGTGAAGTAACTGAGAAATAAAATCATTCCCCTTGTTAAGGTTTTATGGGAAGGTTTGACTCCGGAAGAAGCAACTTGGGAGCTGGAAGAAGTCACGAGGAAGAAATATCCGCAATTGTTCTTATTAGGTAATTTCTAAAATTTTGAGGACAAAATTTCTTTTAAGGGGAGAGAAATATAACATCCCTAATTTCGTTTCTTTTATTGATAAAAGTACATAAATATTTAATTAAGGAAATAAAATTTATTAGACAATATTTTATATATCTAAGGAAATATAATCCTTAGAAATTCTTCACCTTATGTATATGCATAGAAAATGTTTCTAACAATAAGAGAACAAATAAAGAGGGAAAACCTAATAGGAAAAAAAAATTAGAAATAACATACTAAAGAGATGCAAAATTCTTGGATAAGGAAGATAAATATTTAGAAACAAGTAAAGGTCATAAAATTTCAAGAACATTGGATTAGGGTAATTTTTCCTAATTCAAGAACTAGAGTTACTAAGTTTAAAATCTTTACCCATACATTGGGTTTTTACCTATGGACACTTCATATAGAGTTTTTCTACTTCACATAAGTTTCTAGCAAGCCTATTGGATAACCTAAGCAAGAAATAAAACATAGACTTGGACTAGGATATAGTAATTGGACCAATAGCCCAAAAATTATGAAAATGTGACCAAGCCCTCCAAGAAAAGTAGAATTTTATCCAAAGCAAAGAAAATGGGTAGGAATAAGCCCATAATGGGTAGGAATAAGCCCAAATCCAAGAGGAAAAATAAAATAAAATAAATTAGGTGATGATATAATAATGTAATAATAATAAAAATTAGGTTACATGGCATTAAGACAAAAATTTAGCAAGTGGTGTGATTCTACATTCATAATTTTGACAAGTGGCATGATAATACAAGGCTTTAGGACAAAAACATCTATATCCTACACTCATAATTTTAGCAAGTGGTATGATAATACATGGCATTAGGACAAAACATTCATATCCCACACAAATAATATCAACCAAATAATGGAGATTCAAGGGCTAGAAATTTGTCACCTAAAAAGGCAAACCTATCATACTTGTTTAAGACAAAAGAAAATGGACATGAATCCCCAAATCAAAGGGACCCTGTCCCATATCTTAAGAACATATTATCATAATTTTTAAAATACAAATCTCATTTTCCTAAGCATATCTTGACTAAGGAAGAGGAAGACAAGAACATAAGTTGTTTGTTTTCCAAAAATTCAACCAAGTGTAATCTAATTGTGATAAGGTAGACCCATGATCATGAAAGGTGAATTATTTGGTGGTCTATATAAGAAAACCCACCCTTACAACATTATAATTTCGTCCAAGTGAGGGAGAGGAAAAATAGAAGCAAGGTAGAGTGAGAAAAGGAGAGGAAGAAAGAGGAAGGAGAAGTCTAGGGGACTAAATGCTCCAGATAAGTTTAACAATATTTCTTTTTGAAGAAAACTTTTGAAACTTATAATATTTATATGAGATTTTGATCTTAGAAGTTTAATGATTGGTCATGATGTTGCTATATCATGTTACATATTGATCTTGCATGTGATGTATGTTTGAATACTTAGACTGGTATAGAAAGTTCTGCATAGGTATGGCTATGGGTGGCAAAATGTTTAGCTTCTGTGTTTTAATTTCTGGGAATTATCTATAGGGAATTAAAATAAATAGTTAACATAAGAATTAAAGATATATGTGTCACTGATTTTTAGCCACTGAAATTATTCAATTTGGAGTCCATATGAGGTAGATATGTTCCAATTAGTAAGCAAAGGTCAGAAAATGGTTCACCAGGGAAGAATAAGTTAGGATAGCTTCTGTATTTTAATTTCTGAGAATTATCTGTAGGGAATTAAAATAAACGGTTAACATAAGAATTAAAGATATATGTGTCACGAATTTGTATCAACTGGAATCATTCAATTTGGAGTCCATATGAGGTAGATATGGTCCGATTAGTAGTCAAAGGTCAGAAAATGGTTCATCAGGGAAGAATATGTTAGGATAGCTTATGTATTTTAATTTATGGGAATTAGCTGTATGGAATTAAAATAAATGGTTAACATACGAATTATAGCTATGTGTGTCACGGATTTTTAGCCACTGAAATCATTCAATTTGGAGTCCATATAAGGAAGATATGAGCTGATTAGTAGTCGAAGGTCAGAAAATGGTTCATCAGGGAAGAATATGTTAGGATAGCTTATGTATTTTAATTTATGGGAATTATCTGTATAGAATTAAAATAAATGGTTAACATAAGAATTATAACTATGTGTGTCACGGATTTTTAGCCACTGGAATCATTCCATTTGGAGTCCATATAAGGAAGATATGAGCTGATTAGTAGTCAAATGTCAGAAAATGGTTCATCAGGGAAGAATATGTTAGGATAGCTTCTGTATTTTAATTTCTGGAAATTATCTGTATGGAATTAAAATAAATGGTTAACATAAGAATTGTAGATATGTGTGTCACGGACTTTTAGCCACTGGAATCACTCAATTTGGAGTCCATATGGGGTAGATATGGTCTGATTAATAGGTAGAGGTCAGAACCTGTCCGAGAAGAAATAACCTGTACATTTAGGCAGTAATATCACCTTGATTTATTAATATTTCGCTACAATGTTCAACATAATAGTTTTGGATAATTGTTTTATCTTGAAATTGACACCAAGATCACCTACATCAGAGTTCAATTGAGGGAGGTATGCTCTGATTAGTAAGAGAAGGTTAGATATGATGAAAACCTGCATCAAGAAAATAAAGAAATAAAATTAATATTTAAAAAAAGAAGACGAATCTTATAAATGACTAGTATATGCCATAACCATTGCCATTGTATGAACTTCTTACCATTTTAATTGTAAAATTCTGACATGGAAATATTTTATAAAGTGATATTTGAAATGGTTATGTTCATGGCATGATTACCAATGATTTATGGTAATAGTTATATTTTGATGAACATACTTGTTATTGAAAGCATATTTTTGGCTATCATTGTGAAAAGAAAAGAAATGAGCACAGTCACATGGCAATCCATGTGGTGCACCAGTAGGGGACGCCCTACCAGCGGTTATGATCATGTTAATGAGAAAAGAAAGAGAAAGTGGGCCATGTCGGACGGAACGAGAAAAGCCCGTACCGGAGAGTAGAGAATACTCACCCTGACCGGAGTAGCTTGATATGAGAATAAATTGATAGTCATCATATGATATTCTAAAAATAGTTAATCCTGTCATACATATCATTACTGTATGATTCTTATGTGCATAGATATAATGCATTCATGTGACCAAAGATATTTTTTCTAGTTTATACAGCTGAACATGACGTGATGAGCTATATTGATGATGATTTATTGTTGAATTTACTGGGATTTAATTCTCACTATATTTTCATATCATGTTCAGAAAATTAGTTATGCAGATTTTTCTATAGCTCTGGCTTTTAGTGTACGTTGGATCGAGTACTTTATGTTGGCAGATCCCAGAAGCAAATAAAATGTTTGTGGTCGAGTTGGCTTAGATCCCGGTGAAGGTACAACCACCCGCACCTGTATCTCTGGAATTGGTCAACCAGAATAAATAAGATGTAAATTTTTATGTGTTTGATATGTTGTACGTATGTTTTGATTAATGACATGTATGTGAACTCTGTATTGTATAAATTAAATAAATGTTATATTGAGTTAAGTTGTAACAAGGTAATAACTTCATGGTATTTTAAAAAAAAAATTGATACTTAAATGGAGTTGTTACACACTTGATTCCCAAGCTGTCCTCTCTACATTCCTCACTCAAAACGTCTAAAGATCGAAATAGGAGTTCAACGTTGACGACCTTTATATGGAGGAAGAGAAGTTATGTCTGTCTGCACAACAAGAACATGTAAGAAGAAGAAGTTGGTTGGTTGATGTTATTAGTAAGTATCATAACTCTCTTAATAGTTAAGTTGTTTAGTCCCAATTTGTATACTAGCTTTTCTTTTATAAATGTGAACGATTAAGTGAAACCCGGACAGTTAACAGTATATGACATTAGGCCTTTTCTTGTGGACAAAGGGTTGTTGTACTGTTTAACGACACATATCAACCAATTAGAGATGGAATTGGTCTATTAGGTGTTTTTCTAGGTGTAGTTGGATACAATTTCTAAAGGGTTGTTTGGTTGGAGGTGAATAAAGGGGAGGGAAGGGGAGGAGAAATTTTCAAATGACCTTGTTTGGTAAAACTTTTGGATGTGAGGGGAGGGAATTTTGGAACCAAAAATTCCCTCCCTTCCCTCAAAACCTCTCCCCTCCAAAAGTGGGGGGATTTGGAGGGGAAGTTCAATGCTGCTTCTGATTTTCCTATCTCGTCCCTTCTTCTTTTTTGAATAAAATGTAATAATAAAAAAATAAAAAATAATAAGTCAAAACCCCTTCATCAAAAATTTCAATAAAAAATTAATATAAAAAATATTTTTAGTAAAAATAAAATAATAGAGGTATAATAGTCATATTATTTTATTTTCCCTCCCCTCCCCTTACAAACCAAGCAAAGAAAATTTATTATTACTCTCCTCCCCTTCTTTTAAATTAAATTAAACAAAAAAAAATTATTTTCTCTTCCCTTCTCTCCCCTCCATTAAAATTTCTTCCCTCCCTTCCCCTCTGTTGAACCAAACACACCCTAAATGTTTCCCATATGTTACAAAAATTGGAGAAACATTCCAACTAAGCACAAGAGAAATGCTTTGAAGGGACACTATACAAGTAATAACATGGGTTATTTATTTATTTCAATGCATTGACTATGTATATTTATTAACATCTGTATTTTCTCTTGTAAGCAAATTTTGTAATGCAGTGCATAAAAAAGTTATTTTTCAATCAATTTGGCAAAAGCAGAGATGTTCATGTTATAATCTGTATAGATCAAAAAATGATAGAACTTGCACCAAAGAGTAATTACGTAATGACATCTCAGCTACCATTTTGCAAGACCACTTGGCAACTTTTATATACTATCGTCTCGAGGCAAAATCAAAGGTAACAACACTTGTTGTCAATATATAGCAATTTATGGTTTATCTTATTAATATATATTTTTTCATTGACTAAGACGTTGCTATAAAAATAAAACAAAATTAAACGAAGCAAACGCCATATATTGGTGGTTCGAAAAGTCTTGCACAAAAGAAGGCTGAGATGGTAAGTTTGCATTAGTGAATAATTTATCTAAATACGTTATATTATTTTTTAAATTTTTAGGAAGTTCAGCTTCAAGGCCTAATGACATAGGGAAAGTAGTCTACAAAAAGGGCCAATGGATCATACATCAATGACGAAGTTAAAATTGTCTGTGTAAACTGTTTGAATTTTGTGGGAAGAAATGTTAGTTTTGATTTGTTTGTAATAATGTATTATTAAAATGATTTATTACTTTCTATTTGAATTTATAGAAAAAAAAATTGTCGCGATTCCACTTGAAGACTCTTCTTCCTGATAACTTTCTAGTCATGATTCATTCGCTAGAGCTCTAAGAAACAAGAGCATTTGAGTTGAGTTTGAAGTTTCAGATTGGATGTTTCCCTTACCCAAGTGTTTGGCCATTGTTCTACTAGGAGTTTGCAATCTAAGCCTTCTTACACTAAATTGCAAAATGAGGTGATCCAACTTAAATCAACAATACAGGAATAAGAACAATGTGAGGTAGAAATTGCAGCATGATAGTGACAAATAGAAGTAGTTATGGCTTTCCTCCTCTACAACTAGCAAGGTCAACTGCCATACAAGGCCATGGTCCTCTAGTAATTTTCTAAGCTCTTAGTTGAATCATAAAAATGAATATTCTTACAATTTGGTTTTGTTTATTGCTAATAATATATCTTTGTGGTTTTTAGGCACAAAATAATGAGGGTAGTGGACATTTGCCTCTTTATGACTCCCAAAGTTAATTTATTTTTTATTGTATATTTTATGTAATTGTAATTGAATATTGATTCAAAATTTAATTAAATATTATTTTTTATCACAGTAGTCAAATCGTAATTCAAATCGTAAATCAAACAAATTTTTTTTTTGAATTTTGAATTGTGAATTGTGAATCATGAATCATACCGAATTGTAAGATTCACGAACACATTGAAGAATAATTTAAAATATATAATACAAAATATAAATAAGTAGATAGCATAATCAAAATATTTAAAATAATATATTCATCTTAACAATTTTAAAGATAATTAACTATAAGTCTTAAAAAGACATAATTAGCCCAAAATCATAAATTTCTAGACTTAAAAAACTAAAATAAACTAGTGAAATCTAATAATATTCCTCATTCTTCAAGATTGATGTCACTATCACTATTGCAATCATCATTGTCATTTAACATGATTGACTCTTCATTCTCTTTCTCTTCGTTATCACTAACACCATAATCTCTCATTTATTCAACTTTATCTTGTCTCTCAATCGCTTTTCCTTTGTCTTTATTGCTTGTATTAGCAATAGCATTAAGATTTTTTGGACCTAAACATACATATGTAAGACTGTAAGAAAATATAATTAATATAAAGGCATAAGAAATAAGAATGGATTAATTAAGAAAATTTCAACTTGGACTAGATAAAGTGTATGTTGCTAAAATAGAATAGAATCATGTTGACAAAAGTGGTAGAATTGAGCACATATTGAAAAAAGTTCTAGAAAGAACATGTTACATCAACAGAGCATAAATGAATTCTTAATGTTCAAGGGTGAAAAATTGTTATAGAGGCCTTTATGCCATACCTACTAACTAGCTTCCTCAAAAGTATATTACAGCTGATTCGATCCTGCCCCCTTTTATTGACTTGTAATTCTAATCAGATTTGCAATATTATTAAAAATATTAAAAGCTCTCTAAAAATTATAAGATTTTGCATGGAGGTTCATCTACATGTATATTTTATTTCATGGACCTCTTAGCACTCAACTCTTCAGTTCACCCCAAGAAGTACCTCTATAACCCATAATAGTGCAGTTTGGTTACTGCTCCATTCACATTCTGTTTTCTTTTCGTTTGGATACGAAAAAAATCTTAAAAATTCATGATATTTAATATGGAGTATACTAGATAAGTTATATAATCACCATAAAAATTATAGTAAAAAATAATTCGTTTTCCACCTCAACTAAACCAATTTTGCATGACTACCACAATTCTGGTTGGTTCTGGAAAAAATCCTGCACTATAAGTTTTATACATTTTATTACATGGCTTAAACCACCCAGAATGGACTAAAATTTAGTGGAGAGATTTCTCAAAATGTCTAGCATATAGCATAAAATTTCCATATAAAATTTCAACATATAACCCCTTCAATTTCAAAACTTTCCATCAACAACCCAAACTGTCCTGCAGATTCTTCTCATTACTGTTTTAATTCCGAATAGCCTAGCTGTAGGTTTTTAAAAATCATGAAATTTTCTAGAATTGGTTATAAATATTTAAAAGGCTTTATAGACCAAAAATTAGAGCATTTAAAGGTCATTTACTCAATTTACAGAGTCAAATTTTCAGGTGCAGAAACAAAAGCTTCCTAGTATAGATTTTTAGGTGAAAGAAGGAAAGAAGTAGGAATTCTCTCAATTTCTTGTCATTTTCTCCCCCTTGTCTCTCAAATTTCTGGTTACTCTCTCTCTCCCTCTTGTCTCTCAAATTTGTTGGCTACTCTCTCCCTCTTGTCAATTACTTTCATGGAGCAAAGGAGAATGAGTGGTCTTATGTAAAAGCAAAGGGAAGGTATGAACCAAGATGGGGATAAATAAGGCAGGGAAATTTGAAAACAGAGAGATCCCAAATCCTATGGAACAAGAACCAAGGAATACACACAGGACTTGAAGCATATAATATCCATGCCTTACCTCTAACCCATCCAACATGTCTAAACATCCACATCAGATGAATTCTGAAAATGATATAATGCGAAAAAGGAATTAATAAATTTAAAACAGTATATGTGCAGTAAGGAGATATGTTCTGTAAGAAAGGTGGTTCCCTAGTAGGCCATTCCCAAATGGATGGAAAGGTGAGAGTGGACTCTACACGGTGGATTTTACCAAATGTGGACTACTTGGTGCATCTATGGATGTAACATCCCTAATTTCGTTTCTTTTATTAATAAAGGTATATAAATATTTAATCAAGAAAATAAAAAAATTTTAGATAATTTTTAGATATCTAAGAAAATATAAGACTTAGAAATTCTTTACCTTATGTGTATGTATAGAAAACATTTCTAACATTAAGGGAATAAGTAAAGAGAGAAAACCTAATAGGAAAAATTAAAAATAACATACTAAAGAGAGGCAAAATTCTTGGGTAAGGAAGAATTTTTTGAGAAGTAAGTAAAAGTCCTAAAATTTCAAGAAGATTAGATTAGGGTAATTTTTCTTAATTCAAGAGTTAGAGTTACTAAATTTAACATCTCCAACCATACGTTGGACTTTCACCTATGGATACTTCATATAGAGTTTTTTCACTTCACATGAGTTTCTAGCAAGCCAATAGGATAGCCTAAGCAAGAAATAAAACATAGACTTGGACTAAGATATAGAAGTTGGACCGATAGCTCAAAAATTCTGAAAATGTGACCAAACCCTCCATGAAAGATAGAATTTCAGCCAAAGTAAAGGAAATGAGTAAGAATGAGTTCAAATCTAAGAGGGAAAAATGAGAACCATGTGAAGAAATAGTAGTGTAATAATAATCAAGATTAGGTCACATGACATTAGGACAAAACATCTATATCTTACATTCATAATTTCAATAAGTAGGTAATAATACATAGCATTAGGACAAAACATCTATATCCTATATTCATAATTTTAACAAGTAAGTAATAATACATAGCATTATGACAAAATATTCTTATCCTACATAAATAATTTCAGCCAAGCAAGGGAGACTCAATGACTAAAAATTTACCACCTAGAAAAGCAAACATATCATACTTGAGTGAGACAAAAGAAAAAAGAAATGAATCCCTAAATCAAAGGGACTTTGTCCCTTGTCTTAAGAACATTTTATCATGATTTTCAAAATAAAAATCTCCTTTTGCTATGCATATCTTGACTAAGGGAGAAGAAGTCAAGAACATGAGTTGTCTTTCCCCAAAAAACAACCAAGTGCACCTAATTGTAATAAGGTAGACCCATGATTATAAAAGTTAAACCGCTTGATAGTTTATTTAAGCAAAATACTCCCTTATAACATTATAACTTCATCCAAGTGAGGGAGAGGAAAAACATAAACAAGGTAGAGTGAAGAAATGAGAGAAAGAGAGGAGAAAAGAGGAAGGAGAAGTCTAGAGGACTAAGTACTCAAGTTAAGTTAGCTTAATCTCCACTTGAATACATCCTTCCTCTTCATCCTTAGAGTTCAAAACTCACTCTCCTTCTCTTATTTAAGTTGCTAGAAAAGCTAAGAGAATAGAAGAATCTTGCTACTTCCTTTAAGAGGAAACAAGAAAAAGAATTCACTAAGTGAGTTAGGGAGATCTTTAGGTAGGTTTAACAATATCTCTTTTTGAAGAAAAGTTTTGAAATTTTTAACATTTATATGGGATTTTAATCTTTGAACTTTGATGAAATTTACAATATGTACTAACTTGATGATTGGCCATATATGTTACTATATCATGTTACATGTTGATCTTACATGTGATGGATCTTTTGAATACTTCGGTTGGTATGAAAAGTTCTGCATAGAGATGGCTATGGGTGGCAAAAAAAAATTAGTACTTTTATGCTGCTGTTATGTATATTTGAATATGGTAAAAAAAATGGATGGAATATGGTTAGGTTGGTAAAATAAGTATGGCCTTAAACACCTAGAATAAAACCATGAGAAATTTTTGTTGAGAAACTCCCTTAATGATGCATGATTTGATTTTGTTTTTCTTTTGAAGTGGATGATGAAATATGTTAAATTAAATAAGAAATATAATTAAATGTTGAGATGAGTAGTTCTATGGTTAGGTGGAAATTTGGGAGACAAGTGGAAGAGGATTTAATAAGAAGATGAACTAGAACTTTAGGAAAGGCTAGACTAAGAAAATTGGATTTTTGAGTAATTAGAAAAGTTTCTATTTTTGAAATTCTGAGAAGAATTGGTTAGGAATTAAAAGAAATGGTGAAAATTTAGATATATGTTTTACGGATTTTTAGCCATTGGAATGATGAGGGAGATGTGGTCCGATTAGTAAGCAGTGGTCAGAAAATGGTTAACCAGATAATAATTTGTTAGGTAAGTTTATGTGTTTGAATGTTTAGAAAAAATCTATAAGGAATTAAAGAAAATTGTTAACATAATAAATATAGACATATGTCGCATGGATCTATAGGCTCTGAAATCACTTAATTTGGAGTCCATATGAGAGATATGGCTGATTAATGAACAAATGTTAGAATCAGTTCAGAATCCTAGGTGGTAAATATAAGTGTTTTTGTTTTCGATTTTATTGGAATAATTCATAAGGAATTTGAAGAAATGATAAACATAAAAGTTGTAGATAATTTTCTTAGCTTTTTATAGGTTTTGGAATCACCTTAATTGGAGTTAATATAAGGGAGATATAGTTGAATAAGTGAATAAAGGTCACAGAACACAGCCAATCCTTGTTTAAGGTTGCTTTAGCTCTGGTAGGCAGTGTTCAGGGCTGTTTTTGAGTACGTTTGAAGTATTTTTCAAGTATGGCCATATCTTGGAACATGGCCAGGCTGTGTTGGGAGCTGGTAAAGTTTATTTTAATATTTTTCTACCCTAAACGAACTTCATTAACTATAGGGTAATAATAGAAACTAAATTAGAGATGAATGCTCTATAAAATTTGTGAGAACATGTGTTAGAAATGATATAAGTAGGAGAAAAGTAACTAGAGGACAAGTATAAAGAAAATGAAAAGATGAAAATAATATTTAAAAAAGAAGAAGAATCTTATAAATAGAAATAATAAATAACTAGTTTATTCACTAGCCATTGCCATTGCATAAACTCTTTACTATCTTAAGTGTGTAATTTTGACATGAAAATATTTTATAAATTGATGGTTATGATCATGACATGATTGTATTTTATCAATGATTTTGATAGATATTATGTTTTGATGATAAATTATAGCATGTAAGTATAATGAATGTACTTGTTATTGAAATCATATTTTTAGCTATTAACGTGAAAAGAAAAGAGATGATCACAATCACATGGCGGTCTGTGTGGTGTACCATAGGGGACACACTACTCACGGCTATGATTATGTTAATGAGAAAAGAAAGAGAAAATATGCCATGTCGAACGGAGCGAGAAAAGCCTGTACCAAAAAATAGAAAGTACTCACCCTGACCGGAGTAGCTTGATATGAAAATAAGTTGATAGCTATCATATGATATTCTGAAAATAGTTATTTCATGCCATACATATTATTACTGTACAATTTTCATGTGCTTAGATAAAGTGCATTCATGTGACCTAAAATATTTGCTATAACTTATGATTTATTATTGAACCTACTAAAATTTAATTTTCACTATATGTTCATATCATGTTCAAAAAACTAAGTTATGCAGATTTTTCTATAGCTCTAACTTTTAGTGTACGATGGATCGAGTTACTCTATGTTGGGCAGATCTCAGAAATTAAAATGGTGTTTGTAGTCGAGTTAGTTAAGATACCAGTGACAGTACAATCAACCACACCCATATATCCGGAATTGGTCAATGTAATATCCTATAAATTTTAAATAATAATGTTTTGCTATAAACAAATATATTTTATTTTAAATGATTATGTTTTGCTAAAAGTAAATATGCTTTTTATTAAAATGATTTTTGTTTTGCTTAAAATAATTATATTTGACTTTAAATAAATTTTTATTTTATTTTTATAAATTTCTTTCTTTTAATATGCATGAAGTTATTTCATATTGTGATTTGTTTTATTAAATTTTTATCAAGAAAAGTCATGATTTGATATTGCAACAAAAGTTTTGCAAAGATATACATTTTTAGAAAATTTTGAGATATTTTAGAATGAAAAATCATATATATATATATATATATATATATATATATATATATATATATATATATATATATATATGTGTGTGTGTGTGTAATTAAATAATAAATTTTAAATACTTAATTATTAAATAATAATAAGTAAAAAAACAAGGGAGAGGGGGAGATGCAAGCATGAGAAGAATCAGAATCCTTCGTATATGAATAATGATAAATAGTACTTTCTCCCTCCTCCATTTTTCTCTCTAGATCTAGAGTGTCTACTGGCCTCTAATTTTAAAAGTAAAGGTACCACTAGATTCAGGATGAAGAGTACTACAATATTGGCCGAATAATTTTTCAAATCAACCATAGAATCGCTGCAGATCAGAAGTAGAAAATCTTAAAAAAATGTAAACTCTAAAACTCTTATTTAGAGACCTCAAATTGAAAATCTAATACTATAGATAGATTTAGGAGCTAGATAAACTTTAAGATATGAAATTTTTCAGTCATTTGACAACTTTTTGTCCATCGTTAATAGTAAATCCGCCCAACATGAATAGTGATTTCCAACAGTGAATAGTATCCCATCAATTGACCAGTGTTGACCAAGCTCCCAAAGGCCAAACTTCGCAATTTTGGAATCATTTTCTATGTTTTTGGACCCTCGAAATTCGTTTTTGAGGTCCATTTGATCAGGTTTAGTTTAGAAAAATATATTTGGGGCTGTCCAACATGGAGTCCTGACTCTGCGAGTAGATAATTATTTCTATGACTTACCCTATGCTCTTCTTGAACTTTAAAATATATAATTGATTATGTTTAAAAATTATTTATGCTATCATAAGTTTCTAAAATGTGTTAAAATATCTGTTTTATTTACGAATTGGCATATAGTTTAAGAAGAGTATGGTTTTGCAAATAGATTTTTAAAACTCATTGAATATGTGGTTCTACATGTATTTATCATTATTTGGTAAAGTGAATATTATGTGCACGAGACATTGATTTGTAAAGCTATAAAGTTGCTTATTATGATTGAATGACAAGCGTAAAGCTCATGGTAGTTGCTTGATAATTATACATTGTATTTGATGAATGTGCATATATATATATATATATATATATATATATATATATATATATATATATATATATATATATATGGGTTGTATGGCTTGTGACGGTACTGAGTAGAGCACGCTCTATTAGCCTGAGTGAGTCAAGGGAAGGCCACTCCAACCGGGTGATAGTGGTAATGTGAAGAGACAGATGGATGATGAACTCACATTCCTTGATCACTTATTCTGACTGTAGTCGATCGGTCACTATACGTATAGCAAATGAGTGAATTAAGCGTATGTAACATGCTTAAGCATTATGTAAAAAAAAGTGAATTTTTAGTGTATATATAATATGTTAATTATGCATCAAAGAAAGTTATGACTTTATCTCAAAAGCTTAATATTTTACTGTAGCTGATACAGCTAAACATAACATCATCCCTTGTTGTGTGCTTGAGAATATTTTATGGTTCTAATATGGGTTCCTTCTAATGTTTTCATGTGAAACATTTTAATGCATAACAACATTTGTTTAATGATCATACCGTGTTGAATATGCTTTTAGATATGTGAATATTCTTTGATTTGATAATATTTGAAATACGGGTCTTATATGAATGTACTTCTAAACTGTATTTTTTATGTGACCAATTTTAAAATATGAGTACATCCATATGTTGACCTAATAAGTCATAAGAGGTATTATCTACTCACTGAGTTATCAAACTCACTACACGATATTTCTATATTTTTCATATAAGAATACATAGTTTGGTTCTGCAGATAGGTGATCAATTAGGTGACATATTTTCTGGGTGAGTCTACATTGTTTCTAAGGCTCACAATTTTTGAATTATACTGTATTTGTATTCTAGAGTGTGCTCTGAACGCCACAGGTAGGATCTCTACTTTTGTTGCTACTTTGACATTTATAACTTAGTATGTATAATGTGTATATATGAGAGAACCTATATGTATCTATTTTCATGACAAAGAATAGTGATATGCATGTTATGGTAAATATCTGATTGCGGAGAAAAAAATGTTTGTTTTACATGCCCGTAAGTTGGAGGCATTATAGTCCACATGGATGAATAAGATGTAGATATTTATGTGTTTGATTTTTGTATAGATGTTTTAATTAATAATCTGTATGTAAACTCAAAATTGTATCAGTGTTAATGATAGACCATAAACCTTGAATTATGCTTGGTTAAGTTAATCGAATTTTATTATGAGTTAAGTAATTAAAAGTAAAGAAATAATGACTTTATGGGACTTTACAATATATATATATATATATATATATATATATATATATTAAAGAAGAATGGATTTATTACAATGGATGCCAAGAGAATAGCCGAGGGTATTGAGCAGTGTTGGAAAACTGAGGTAAAGCATAGAACTGCTTTTGCTCGCTCACTTTTACAACTATCAAATTCATGATTGATTGGTTTTCCTTTTGGTTTTGGTCAAGTCATGAACAACGAGAAGTGGTTTATTAGGGAGAATTTAAAATTTTATCATGCCAAGGAGTTAGGACCACCCCACTTTTTAACAACAACTCAAAAGATGGTGCATTTGAAAAAATGGACAAATACATTAACTACAGGGAATTACAGAATAATTTCTACAACATTTATTGCATATTTCCTCTCACCAACTTCATTATTGCAACATGGTTTATGAGAATTCAATCAACAGAAATGACTAGCTTCAACTAGGTTTGAATAGCAAGTAATAGCAACCAACTCTTTTACTAGTATGTTTAAGTTATGAATCGGCTCAATATGATTTCACAGCTATGCCACGCTTTATTAGAAAAAGAGCAACAACCACAACAACCCCAATAAATGCTTTATCAGAAAGAGAGCAACAACCCCAAGAAAAAGGGTAGCAACATATGGGGTCAACCTTAATCTAGTATGAAACTATCAATTCTGAGAGCTTAGAATCAACAATGGATGCTACTATTTGTTCCTTTCCAGGACTGGTTGACAATGCCTCTAAGTTAAGGCCTATTCCAATTGTCCTTCTCCCTGTCTATTAGATATTGATCTATTTTCTCAAAACTACTAACCTCAATCTCCTTAAGCACCTGAACATCCTTAAACATGTTTTTCAACTTAGCATAGGAACCATATAGCATGCGTTCTCGATCCTCAGGGTTATAGTAAATTTCTAACCAACCATCACAGCCCCTTATGTGGTCCAGGATTACTTCAGTTGCTTTAACACACCTTTTTCTTCTGTCTAGAGCTCTCACCTATAGAAAGAATCTCCTCTAAGGAATACATACCGATCTCTAAATCCCCAAAAAATGCTTCACATACCCACACCTAAACAATGTTGTTTTCAAAGAATCAAACCACATTTAGACATAAACATTGCAAAGAATTAAGTTAGTTTTACATAATCAAACAAAATTTTGAAAACCAACCTACAATAAAGATAGATACTCCTGGAAGCAGACACAATATTGGAAGACTGACAGAGATTGTAATAACCCAAACCTTTGAAGGTTAAGTACAAATAATTTGAAACAAGGAAGTTGAGAACAATGTAAAATTTTAGAGTGTTTCTGACCTTTTCTTCTGACCTTTCGTCACTTATATAAGCATAACTATCTTATATGAAATCTAAATTAAGTGATTCCAATTTCTAATGAAAGATAAGACATATATCTACAACTTTAATGTTGGGAACTTTTGCTAATTCCATGAATATTATAGTGAGAAGAGGCAAAAACCGCAGCATAATGTGGTCTGGACCTTTGCTCACTATTGTATGTATAACTCCTTCATATGAATTCCAAATTAGGTGATTCAAGTGGCTACTGAAAGCTAAGAGAAAGGGCTACAACTTTCATGTTGGACATTTTGTCAAATTCGGCAAAATGAGTTCGCCGCGGTGAGAATATTTTGCCGGCGGCAAGAATGCTGCAGCATTTTCCCGAGAGCATGAGTTTTTCTGGTTTCGATCTCACCACGGCGAAAATCGCGGCTCGCCGCGGCGAGAATGAGTTCGCCGGAGGCGAGATTCGTCAGATAGCTTTTTTTTACAGTCCCCCCTTTTCCTTCATTTCTCTTTCATCTGAACCCTAACTCTCTCTCTCTAAAATTTTTCTCCACCTTCTCTCTAAGATACCTCATCATCCGGACGTCCGATTTGAGCAAGTAAGGTACCGTTGGACTCGTGGGAAGGAGAGCTACAAACCCCACCGATCAATTTTGCCGGAAAACTGCCGGATTTTCGCCGAAAAATCGCATGAATAGTAACCTCCAAGGTAAATTCCATCCAATCGTGTTTTAGGCTTAATTTTACCGAAATTCTTTCCATAGATGGTCTTAGAATTAGTTTCTATGCTAGAATATAGGGTTTTTAGGTTTCGGCATGAATAGTATTTCCGGTGAGTGAATAGTGTTTTCCGGCATGAATAGTGACATTTATAGTTTTTCCAATTCTCATGTTATGTCTATGTTTTTTAGGTTGTTGAACCATCACGAGGTGAAATTCTCGTTGTTGGACTCCTAGTAAGGTGAGTGGATTTTTCATACTATAGCGCATGTTTTAGGAATTTGATTTATAACTCTCTCGTATGATTTTAACTAGTTGGAATGTATGTTAAATTGTTTTACCGCTTTGAAAACCAATATATTCCAACCATGTTAGAAATTATAAATTTCAATCCTAGTTGAACCCTAGGTATGCAGGGCAAGCATCTAGACTAATAATTCTCCATTTGAGCTAGATTTATAGAAATGCGAACTTAGTCATAGAAATGAACTAAGTTAGCCATGAAATAATTTGATGCATGATAAGCATCTATGTAACGTCTACGGACGATCTATGGTTAAAAAGGAAAAGTTTATGATTATAAAGGTCTCCATGGGAATTCATGGATGAGATATATTTTAGAACGGAATTTTATGCATGAAAGGAGCTAGATGGAGAATTATAACTTTATTGAAATGTTTTACTTAAAACTCTTTGAATAGCATATTTTTAAATATTTTGCTATTGGAGGAATCCTTTTAGATCATTGTTAGCTAGCCGCAGGTAGTGCTAGCCCTGGTGCACCATGATCATGTTAAGGCTTCGGCCTAGGATACTGTGACGGGCATATGACTCCCTAAGACACAGGAATTTAAGGTGGACTTATGTCTACGCCTACAGTGATTGCCATACCCATTGCTATGTGCTTGGAGAAATTTAGGGTGGACTTATGTCTACGCCTATAGTGATTACCCTACCCTTGCTGTGTGCTTGGGGGAGATGATAGATCTGTTAGGAAAGACCTCCAATAAACTAGTGCATTTTTCTTAAAGATTAAATATTTCTAAACATTCTCATTCATCATTGTTATTGCATAAATAACTTCATTTCTTACTTACCATGCATAATTGATTTGCTTTACGGTTACTTATTTAATCCTGTTTTATCTTTTAAACATACATTTGAATTGTTTAGCTTTTCTTTCAATAAATTATGGTTAAATGCTTAATATTTCAATTATTAAACTCATTGCGAAACACTCGTGCTTGGTTTGCCCTGTTTTTGTTATAGTATGATTTACCCATTCACTGAGATGTGGTAATCTCACCCCTCTTCTGTTTTCTCCCCACAGATAGTCAAAGAAACATTGATCCAGCTACAGCTCCATAGGAGGCTAAATATAGCATTGGTGAGCCCCAGTTTGGGCAAGGCTCCGTTGTACTGGTTGTATAGTTTAAGTTTATGTCTAGTGTATCTCCATGAACTTACAGGCAGGATCATCGCTTCTTGTGTACTTTGATGTGTAGTTTGGAAAAAAAGTTTTATGTAATACAACTATGTTTGTATTATGAGGCCATGGGCCAAGTTGAATTAGGATATTGATATATATATATATACAATATTTTCTTATATTGGATGTGGCATATGTGGCCAGTTATATTTATTATGTACCCTGGATTGTGTGCTGAATATTTGTGCATGCTATGTGTTAGGCTTACGGCTAGGGGGAAACCCTTATGCCGTGCCGGTCATGTGTTCCATTATTTGGGGCCGTGACAGAGATGAGCCACGACAGAGTAATCCGTAGGAAGATTTAATTGACCTTGAAAGTTTTCTTGTCTGTGTTTCATTGCAGGGGCTGGTACTATTGACTTCCCACCATTGTGACTTTGGTGATGGTGATCTAAAAAGAGAAAATATGTGATATTTTTTGTGAGGAAAAATTTGGGGAAAGGGTTCTCGTTCGCAGGAAAATAAATTTTTAGGGGTCTTCTTTGCAAGGTTGAGGAACAACCAAGGGTTCACGTGTGTGGGGTGGGGTTGAGCATTCAAATGCCTTTGTTGTGTCTATGTGTGCGGGGTCAGTGTTCAGATAGGCACAGTAGAGGGTCTTTGCTTCTAATTGAATTCTTTTTTTTTATTACATTTTTTATTTATGTTACTTCTAAATTTTCTTAATAGTTTATTTATTTTGCTTCTCTTTTGGATGATTTTATTTATATATATAATAGTTGTAAGAATTATTTAAATAATATTTTCAGACTTGAAAAGATATGCTTAGCGGTTTTCGGGGATATGTTGGTGTATTTTGAATTTTTTTAATTTATTTTAATAACAATAATTTTTTCCTTTATCATTTGCTTTTAAGTAAATAGATGTTTTGATTTTTCAAAGATATATACATTTTTTATTTTATTTTTAAAAGTTTACCTTCTCAATTTAGTACTTAATTAAAAATCAACTTATGTTAAAAAAAGTTCAAATTTTTTTTTATCAATAAATATTTAAAACTTTTTTTTGTTATAAATAAAATTTTATATAGTTTTACTAAAAATATAGTTTAGTTAAATATGCTAAAATGTGAGAAAGAGGAAAAAAAGGGGGGGAATTACTTTTTTACTTAGGTCGCCACTGGAACTCTTATTGAAAAAAAATTTCACTTTTAGTGGCGACCTACTTTAGGTCGCCACTAAATGGTGAAGTTTCACTCGCGACTATCATGAGCCACCACTGAATATAATCTTTTAGTGGTGACTTATGAAAGTCGCCACTAAAAGTGATTTTCAGTGACGACTTCCTATGTTCGTCACAAATAAGTCATAACTAAAACCTTTGTTTTTTTGTAGTGGGAATACCTTTTTTTCTCCTTTTATTTTAAACTCTTTCGTCAATGTCAAAGCACTCTTGAACATCGATCCAAGAGTTATCTCCCCCTAAGCAATTATCTACATTTTTAATAAGTCATTCTTCATTAGATAAGCATTCAATCACTTGATCTATGTTACATTCTCTACTTTGATTAGCAAATAGGGTCATATGTATCTCCTTTCTCTACTCTACGCTTTTGTATTTTCAAGTTGAAGATTGTATTTGACAAATATAAGAGCATTCAACTTTTGTTGCTCCATCCGACTTCTTCTCTTAGAATGCACATGATAAAAGGCACTCTAATTTCTCTCATATCTGGTAGCACTACAAGTAAGGTTTAAAATGCAAATGGCAAGTGAGTGTAGCTCTTTACGCTCATCTCTATAACTATCCCACCATAAAGCTATAAAAGAGAGAGATATATAATATTAAAATGTTACTTAAAGTTAAAATTATAAATAAATAAATTTACCAGGCTATTTCTTATCTCTAGTTGCAATTGCTAAGGTATATCCAAATAGTCCTTCTACTTTCTTGAACTTCTCAAGTTGTGCATCAATTTTGATTCTTGTTTCTATATCTAGACACATCTTATCTAATGTCTTGTACCACCCCATTTTACTTCATAATCAGAGGTGAAATTTAGATCATAATGGAACCTATAAAATTAATAAAGTAGTCAACTTTAAATATAAATAAAATAATTATACTTAGTTAGCAATACAATTATTATAAAAATTATATGAAGAAAGAATACGTACTTAGGAAGAGGCCTATGGAGTTGATAATGGCTATACGCTACTTCAAGTAGCATATAACTTATAAGCTTTCAACTAATTTAAATTATTCAAATAAATTTGTTTATCAAACACATCTAATTTGGTCAAACAAGCTTATAAACTAGTCAAATAAGCTATAAGTTAACTTATTTGACTTGTCAAATATACTCAATCACATTGCTTGTCAATAAGCTCTCATATCTTCTTATACCTGCTTTCTACATTATCAAAATTATTTGTTATTTGTTCTTTTGCTCTATTTGTGGCTTCATATATGTAACTCATGGCTAACTTTGACACTATAAGAAATAGAAGTTTCAGTGGCAACCAGAAAAGTCGTAACTAAAATTTTATATTCAGTGATGACTCAACGAAGTCTTAACCTATTTTTGTAGTGTGAATCTCCATCCCCAAGTCTTAACACTTTCACAAGAGGATCCACACAATTCAATCAATATTTTATAGATTTTCAAAATCTTTGGTTACTTAAAAGAATATTTTCTACGACTTTATCTTCACTTCTAGGAGCATAAGAACTTGTAACCCATTTTTCTGATGTAAACATAGATCTTAAGAGCTATCTTTTGGTCCAAAGTAGATTTTATTGTTAGATAGGAGGTTACAAATCTTGTGATTGCTGGTCTTGCTAATTCTTTACTTTAAAATAACTCCTATACAAATTGAGCAACCAAGTATTGCTATAAATAAAAGTTGCAATTTTTTTGCCTTCCAATTGTGTTATAGAAAATCGAAATAGCACCAATATCTTCAAGAATCAAGTTAAGATAATGGGTTGAACAATGAAACCAAAAGAGTTACTTTCTTTTATCCATGAACTTGCTTCTAGCAGATACAAGGGCTAAAACATTATTAGTCACTACTTGAACCACATTCCCTTTCCCAATTTCCTCTATCATATCATCAAGAAATGTAAACATTTTTTCAACATCTTTAATAAAATTACTAGTATCAGCAGATTTTTAAAAAAAAATCCATTTTGGACTATTGATAAGAAAATTAGTAAATGATCTACATTTTCCATCAGTCTACCCATTTGACATCAATGTGCAACTTGTCTTTTTCCATTCACTCCTATATTTTTCTAAATTTTGATGCATAATATCAACTTCTTTTTTCAAATATGAAACTCTAACTTCATGATAAGTTGGTGGCTTTAAACCTCTACCATATTCGCTTAAAGATTTTAACATATTGATAAACAAGGGACTCTTCACAAGAGTAAATGGCAATACATTGCCATATATACACCTACATATATCTTTGACAACTAATTCCCTATCTTTTACTATCTCATTTAAAGTTTGTTATCTCTTCATACTAGATGTGTTGCCCCATTTTCCTTTCATAACAAAAACATCCATGGTCCCTTTTCTTTAAATATTTTCCTCTTAATTTTTTCTCTCTTCAAAGTACTCAATAACCTCTTCATCTTTTTTGTGTGCATATAATTTAGAATTTTTGTAAATAAATTTTTAACATTGTTAGGAACTTGTTCACATGGAGCAACTTCTTTGTGTATTCTTTCCAAATGATGCTTCAATTTAAATGCACCTCCCCACATTATTTTTGGACAATAATTACACTAGATGTGTAATCTAGTTGCTAAAGATGTATAATAACCCCAAGCAATATCCTTTTTAACTTTCATTTTAGGAGGCATGATAACAACACTACAAAAGTAAAGTTAAGTGTAAAATATAAAGTTTTTTAAAAAAATTTAAAATTTTAAAAAGATGAGGGTTGAAACTTGAGAGTTGAAAGAAACTCACATTTGCTAATCAAAAGAATGAGAAGATTGACAATAAAGAAAATTCCTTGATTTTTGCTAAACTCGCCTTTGAATGAAGAATAAATTTAGAATTGTAGAGAGAAAAATGTGTCTTTTGAGTATAAATAAGTTTAAAATTGTGAAAAGAAGGTTTATTTAAATATTACTTATTTGTGTTTGAATATAATTAAAATTACTTGTAGAAAAATTCATTTTTTGTAATTAAAAAAATATTATTTAAAATAATAAAAGACTTCTAATTCCATTACGTTGTTGTTGCACTAACAGGTAAGGGGCATCATTATTTCTTACTAAATAAAATTTTATGAGGGGATCCCATAATTCAAACACAGCGTTTTGGTCTTCAATTTAAACAACAACAAAAAAAAACAAAAGCTTGCATATAGCATTCAGGGGAGATGATGAACAATGAGTTGCGCAACAGCCATGACTATGCTATTTCAAAACTGAATTGCACTGATCTATGCAATTCTGGTAATTCGCATTCACACACAATTTGGCTACCGATTTGTATTAGTGGATGTATGAATCAAACCAAAATGCATGATTTACAACATGAATCGTGCGCTTTCGATTTCTATGGTTTTGATTGTAAAATTTTGTTTTTGATTGTTAATTTGATCTTCTTCTAAGGCAATCTTATAACTTTACAAATCAATGCCACATGCATAAAATATTCACTTTCTATACTATTGAGAAATGTATGCAAAATCACATGTTTAATGGCTTTAAAATCATTATATAAAATCATGCTCTTCTTAAACAATATGCTAGTTAGCAAATAAATCAGGTAATTTAATCCATTGTAGAGACATATAACAATATAAATAACTTGTAAATAAAACTAATTATATATTTAAAGTTCAGGAAGAGTATAGGGTAAGTCATAGAAAGAATTCTTTACTCAAAAAACTAATATTCTAAGTTGGATAGCCCTAAAAAACATTTTTTTTTCAAGTCAAATCTGATCAAATAGACCTCAAAAATGAGTTTGGAGGGTCCGAAAATTAGGAAATAATTCCAAAATTGCAAAATTTGGCCTCCGGAAGTTTGGTCAACACTGGTCAACTGATGAGATACTATTCACGGTCGAAATTACTATTCACCGTCGGAATCACTGTTCATGACAGCTGGATTTACTGTTCACAACACACAAAATGTTGTCAGATGGCAGCAAAATTTTATATCTTAAGGTTTTTCCACCTCTTAAATCTATCTATGGTGTCAAATTTTCAATTTGAGTACTTTAAGTAGGAGTTTTAAAACTTACCTTCTTAGAGTTTCTCCTCTATTTTTCGACATTTTTTTGTCTAATTTTTAAAACTCAATCGGACAGATTTGTAATTCTTGTCATTCTGAATTCGTAGGTAGTGGTGATGTCGAAATCTAAAGTCCAGAAGTGCTAGAAATTTAGAAAGAAGTTTTAGAATTTTTAGAATTTCTAGAGAGAGAAAATAGAGAGAGAGAGAGAGAGAGTGCAGAAGTTTTTACGCTGGTTCTACATCTGATTTCTCTTAAAATCATTTGAGAGACCTATTAGTAAAATTGTAAATGTTGAGGGATGTCCTTGCAATTTTTTTATTTATATTTTGGCCCCTAAACTTTTAGGAATTTATATTTTGATCCTAAAACTTAAATATTCATATCACCTTCATAATTCCTCAAATAATATAATAAATAAACACATTTCCAATGATTCTTATATCTATTTTTATAACCTTCACTTACATTCCAATTTTTTTTTAATTTACGATTTTTTTCTTCATTTATTTAGGAATTTTCTCTTTTTTTAAGGAACTATTACTATTTAGTGACAGTCACAAATTGTCGTTAAAAAAAACATTGGTTTAATGACAATTTTAGGGAAATCATAGGAAAATCTTAGTTTAGCGACGATCACAAATTGTCGTTAAAATGTCGGTTTTGGTAGACCGTTCTTAAAAAAATAAAAAGAAAAAAATATTGGTTTAACAACGATTTAATAAAAATCATCACAAAACTGATATTTTATGATAGTTTAGTTGATCATTGTTAAACTTCATGTTTTAATGACAATTAAAATCGTTACTAAAATTACTTAAAAATTATACCAAAGTCTAATTTCCTTGTAGTGAAAAGCTTACTGGAGTTTGGAGGAAAGGAGCATCCCATTTATACATGAATTATTAGGGATGGAATGGACAATTAATAAGTCTCCACATATCAAGAGGTGTTAGGTGTCATATGGGAATAGATACACCCATGATTGATAGTTTCAATCCATTAATCCTCAGTGCTAATTTTGAAGATGTTATCAAGGTGGAATGTCCTCTACATAAAAATAGTGTGAACTTAAACAACTAAAATGAGTCGGGTCTACTTTTGAGTCAACTGACCCGATTTTTCCAATCGATCGATTAGTTGAAAAATGACTAACCACTCAGTCCCATACCCCTATTTTGGCTAGGCTCATAAGTAAAGCTTAGCATAAGTTATTAATCAGTAATCATATCTTAAAACAATTAACCACATATTATCTTTATATCTTTATTTTTTTTTAATTTAACTATGTCCATTTCAAATTGTATTAGAAGATTGATTAAACTAATCCACACCCTTGAACAAAAAAAGAAATACACCCCTTAATTAGGGTCAGTTTGAAATGTTTTATTCAGTAAATCTTTTTATTCAAATAAAATGTACGTTTGGAATGGGTAAAAATTTCAATTTTTGGTTTCATCAAAATCAGTTCTAAACACATCCTTAATCCAATATTTTCGTAGGGTGGTTCCACCCCAAACCTTTTTCGTGAAGATACATCAATCATCTAATTGTGTAACCAAACACATGCTGTCCTTTAATGGTTTTTCTTTCTCAGTTTTTGCTCTTTTCTTCATTTTGGATGTGTGACCACATATTGTATGTTTTAAGATGAGGCAGACGAGCTTGTTAATCATCCAGCAAGTATTAATTTCATTTTTGTTTTTCGATAAATACTAGGTTTTTTTTATTCTGACAATATTTTCACTCTTTTGGGTATAAAACTGAAATTATTTCTTTCCGTATTTTTTTGCGGACTTGAATCCCTAACATTGCAAAAGCTTCTAAACTCTTTAGCTCAAATTTATTTATCACTGGGCACAAGCTCGTGGGTCTATAAATACTGGTTTTAATAAGGATAAGAAATGTAATTTCGCATGTGTTCCTTATTAAATTCTTCATAAAAGCAAAGTATGTGTACTTTCTTTACAATTCAGCAACATATTACTAACTTGTTCAAAAGAACTCTTCCACATTAAAAAACCTTCGTAGCAAACACTTAAAGAATTGCATTTAAGCTTTTTCCTATTATTAATTATTCAACAAATCTATTTAAAAGTTGTATGCATATTGGGGACGAGATTCAAAAACTATGTCAAAAACTTTACAACCAAAACTTCAATAACAAAAATGAAATTTGCAGCACTCACTCACAAAACAAGATAACACACATTGATTACGATATGAATAGCTATGGTATTGATCGTAAAAGATTGACAAAAGAACAAAGACAATCAAAGAACAAAAGAATTTAGGTAGCAAATATATTGATATAACATTGTTAAGGGAGAACAAATCGGAAATCTGTAGCAGGTTATAGAAAGACTTGACTTGCAACACGGAGAACAGAGTCAGATAGAACTTAATTGGCCTCCAGCGACAAGATTTCCAGTTCAGCCCACCAGAGTGGGGAAAGTCTGGGGACTGCTTGTTCAGGTGATACGCCAATGACTCCCCTCAATTTGTAAAGAATGTCCTTCATTGTTGGTCTTAACCTCGGATCGGATTGGATGCAATCTTGGATTACCTCACAAATGACATCAAGTTCATTGTTTTCAAAAGACTGCAGAGTTGGATCAATCAAATGGCTGATGCTTTGCTTATCATTCAAGTATTCGGCATCCTAGAAAGTTGATAAAGATTTGTTCATTAGGCTCATATAACAATAATTCACATTTAAAATACACAAGGTAAATTTCTGAAGGAGAAGAAAACAAAGAAACCTGTGGAAGAACAGTCAGGAGACATTTGGTAGGCTATCATCATCATCCTAGTATCTTGTATGTCAAGAGGCATCTAAGATGTTTGTGTTTAGGACACTAATATCCGAGATGCCAAGTGTCATCCAAGATACAAGGACGTATTGGATGATGCCATTTTGGGTGGTATGAAATGGTGTCATCTCATACCACCCAAAAACCATAGGTATCTCACATCTATAGAGTTTAAACTTAAATATTATGATATAATAAAATGTAAGATAACAGTATACCAAAGGGCTCCTAAATATATTTGAAAGAGAGATTATTGGGTAGACCTAGTCTACTAAGAAAAAATAGACCAAGTCAATTGTAAATAGACATATGCATGAACCAGATGTCACTAAAATGTATGGCTAACATGCTTACTTTTCTATTCATGATTAACTTGGTCTATTATCTTTGATAAACCAAGTTTACCAAATAATTTTTCTTGAAACTTACCCACTGCACAAGATGGCCTTGTTCTTCAGAGTGTGGGAGTTTCCCAGAAATTACTTCAAGTAGCAACACTCCAAAGTTATAGACATTTGTTTCAGGATCAACATGGGGTGGTAATTCAGAATGGTTTGATCCATCTTCAGTTGACTTATTTTCTGATGCAACTTTCTTGCAAAAATGATTGATCTCTGCAACCTGAGTGAGGATTGTAAAAAAAAATGTGTTACTTGATGATAGGATACAATTAAAGAAACCAAAACGAGAGAGTAGAAATGGAATACCTTAGCAGCAAAATCATCTGTTAAGTAGATGGAAGCTGAACTAAGGTTGGAATGAGCGACTGGTGGGTTCAGATCATGGTGCATGTACTGCAAAGAATAAGCTGTGCCCATAATAATCCTCATCCTTGCACCCCAATCAAGATGTTCATCTTCCTTAACTGAAAAAATGTACATATATAGAGAACTTAGCCTTTCAGAACATAACAGTATACTCAAATTTTCTTTGAAAAAGGTAACAACTAACATAAAGAGTATTTACCATGAAGATGCTCAAATAGGGATCCATTTGGAGCATACTCAAACACCATCATCCTAGTAAATGGTTCTTCTTCCTCACAGTAGCCAATAAGATTGATGAAGTTTTTGTGGTTTATACGGGACAACGTACTAATCTGAAGCATATATAAAATAAAATTAGTAACGGAGGAGTTTGAGAATTGACAGTCCCACTTTCAATTAAATTAGAATTCTCAATATTTCCATTCCCATTTGAATTCCAAAGCAACAAACCCTTTTCCTATAGGCCATCTCTGAGTTCTTTGACCAGTCTTTGGAAGAGGTGATTAGAGTTGAAACAACAGCAATCTCAACTCCACTGGACAGTGTTCCTTTGTATATGGTGCAATCATCAAAACTATTGATGATATTGCTGAAATCCTCACAGGCTGTCTCTAGCTCGGGTCGATTCAGCTTGGGGACCCCTGCATTTCATTTGAAGACATGACACAGTTGTCACCATAATAGGCTAACAGTAATTCCCAACAAAGGGAGCATATACATTAGATTAATTGGAAGTCATCGATTGAGCAAATAACTCAAAAGGGATGATTGAATTCTGGGTAGACACTTCAAGCAGCATACTGAAGAAAGAGCCAATTTCCATTCTTTCTATATGATTAACTATAAAAATGAAAGACATTCCTAGAAATGTAGCTATTTAAATTAGGAAGGCTATGCTTGCACAAATGGAGTTGGTGAGTCTGCATACCCACACAGTAAGTTATGGACTTATATTATGTTTTGTATATAATCAATCATATTTATTAGGGAATAACCATTATAAAGAAGGAAAGTCTATAGAAGGAGTATAAAAAATTGGTAAGAAAATAGCAATACCCTTCAACTTCTACTTTCTAACTCAATATTTAGTTTATTTTAATCAAGTGTTTAATTGTCAACCTCAAAACATTAAAGATGCCCCAGTTGCCCTCAAACATCTTTAAAGAATGTGGTGAAACCAAGACCTAATTTGTGACATACTAGGTTGAATAAAAACATATTTGATTTCATTGTGGAGCTAAAATCCACACAGTAATAAGCTAGATAACAGGACCTTAAGTGTCATATGCTTGTTCTATGTAACTAAACATAGTCTCCAAAACAATATACTAAAACTGTAGTTTTCATCCCCTTATCAGAATATTACCTGTTACAAATGCTTTCTGCAACTGTCCACTTATTCCTGTCTTCCAAGGGCTTATTGCTTTTGCTGCTCGTGCTCGCCAAAAGCAAAAGATGGCCACAGCAACAATGGCCAGCACAGCCACAAATGAAATAAAAATAATTATGTACTTCCACAAATTTTCAGAAACACCATTAGCTGAATCTTTTTGGTCAGTTTGATTCTCAGTGGAAGACTGGCCTTGATTCAAAGTATCAGGTGGATGGCCAGGAGATGATGGCTGTGGCGCAGGTGAATGATTTTGTTTCTGCACGGCAGGGAAAGCTCCACTACTCAGGGTAGTTGGAAGTGAAATGATCTGTTTGGTAGGCCCACTTTTAACAGGTGCAGCTGCGAGGTTACTGGACTGATCAAGTAACTTACGACGTGCAGAACTGACAAGATTTGATACAACCTGGGTAACCTCTGCTTCATGAGAACCTACACAACGCAAGATATATTTTCCCTGTCAGTCAGAAGCATATTTTTCAATAGCTCAACAGAGCACAACTCAGTATAGAATCTACACTCACTAGGCGGACTGACACAGGAATTTTCTCCACAACCAGGAACGGCCTTACCGTGCTTGAACCTTGAAAGAAGTAGACACAAAATTTAGCGACTAGAACAAGATGAAAGAGCAAGATATATGTATACATATTGAGATTAAGATGGGGCAGAATTTATTTACTCACAGTGGCAGTGCCAAGGTATTTAGGTATTTCACAAGTGCTCCTTTAAATGGAATAACTAAAGAATCAGCATTGTACCATTGTATAAAATTGGTCTTCCACACACTGCCACGGCATGCATTAAAAGGTTAGAAAACCACAACTTCACAACCATATATATAAATTTGGTTAACCACAAAAGATGCAACAAATTAAGCATACAATCCAGTGGATGAGACTAGATAACTGTTTGATACCACTTGAAAACTAATCTTACTTCCTTTATAGAAACCATATCTCAAAACTTCTCATTTAACAATCAATCAAACAATTCTTGCAACAAGAGTTAAGGCTTTTATTCTTCTAAGGGAAAACCATTACCTTACACCATGATTTTGCAAGTTTCTGAGTTTAGATGGCTCAAGAATGCGATAAATTGTAAAACAGAAAGCAAGAAGTTGTGTTTCTAGGAGCAACAAAAAATGAATCTCAAAAGTAACATTGAAAATAAATAGTCCTAGTTAGTGAATCGAAAGAATAAATAAAGATGAAGTTAGAGTCATGAAAACAAGTTTTGAAATCACATAGCTTTTGTATAAGTAGAAATAAAATAAAATATACAAAATGTAATTTTATTAAAAGGTGAACAAATATGATTTTAGAAGTAAAATTTGAAGACTATTTATTAAAATAAGTCACAAGTTTTAAGTATCTTGTATTTATTATACAAAATGACGGTGAAGTAAAAACAGACATAAACTATAGGATTCAAGCGGAATGGATAAAATAAAAGAAGGTTTCGAGTATCATTTGTGATAAAAAAAATACTATTCAAAGTTAAAAAAAAATTCTACTGTACAGCTATAAGAATTGTAATATTGTATGGTATTGAATATTGAACGGTTAAAAGACAACATAAAAATAAATTCAATGTCGTAGATATGAGAATGTTGCTCTGGATGTGTGGATACACTAGAAGAGATATGATTAAGAATGAGTGCATTACATATAAAGTTTGGGTAGCACCTATCGTGGAAAAGATAGAATATCACTTCAAGTAATTTGACCATGTGTGGAGAAAACCCGCAGAAGCCTTACTAAGAAGAGTAGATTAGATAGAGAGCAACCCGATAGTTAGATGTAAAGGGAGGCAAAAAAAAATGTGAAACCATTAAGAAAAATTTAAATATTAATAATCTCTTATAAAACTCAAACTCCAAAAGTGGGTCATGTGCTGGGTCATTAGGGAAAGAAGTGGGTCATGAGGGAAATAAGCCCAACGTGTAATAGGCAGTTATTTCAATATGTTTTAGAGTAGTTATCCAAGTGTGTGCGGTGAGAAATATATGATTAAATTAGTGTGTGAGTGGGCGGAGAGGGGGTACGGTTAATTTCTGGTTGTTTGTGGGTTCGAGAACTATTTTCTCATAAGGAAGCTTAGACTTGGGCTGGTCGGAGTGATTTTCCAACCAGAGTGTGTTGAATTCTATCGTGCCTGATATTGAATTTAATTAAATATAGTGTGTTTTTTGTTTTTTGACTTTTGAGCTCCTAACATTTGGTCCGACTTGCCAGTTAACAAGTGGGGAAGGCATACCAAAGATGATCAATGAAGTGGATATTTTGAAAATAAGGATGACTGTACAAGAAAGGAATATGGAGGAAATAAGAACCACTATGCAAAGAATGATGACCGAATTGCAGCAATATGGATCTCTTTTAAAGGAGATCAATAAGCAATTGGAGAAGAGGAAGGAGACAGCACCATTAGGGGAAGAGTCTTTATCAAATGAGAGATCTTCTCAGCCTGGATTCCTGGATTCGAAGGAAGACTATTTAGATGATTATAAAATGTCAGTTAAAAGAATCAAACTTCCCATTTTCGATGGCTTGGATCCAATAGCTTGGATTACCAAGGATAAAGTTTATTTTAAAGTCCGAAAAGCTCCTGAGGAAGTCAAGGTTAAATTGGCACATGTGAGTATGGAAGGTCTTACCATTCATTGGTTTAATTTACTTAAGGAGATTGAGACCACTTAACTTGAGAAAAGTTGAAACGTGCTTTGATAGCTAGGTATGGAGGATGAAAACATGAAGATCCTTTTCAAAAATTGGCAGCGTTGAAACAAGATGGATGTGTGTAAAATTACATTGAAACATTTGAATTAATCTCCTCTCAAATCCCTCTCCTACTAGAAGAACAATATGTGGGATACTTTATGAGTGGACTACAACCTTCCACCAAACGGTGAGTACAGACACTAAACCCCCAATCATGTGTGCAACTCTTTCGCATGGCCAGGGATGTTGAGGAGGAACTCAGGGAGATAGAGAAATTGCCTAGAAGGTGATGGGAAAGGGACGGTTATGGAGTAGTTATGAACAGGGAACTACCGGTTTCAGCAATTTTCATCCCAACCCAAGACCCACTTCGAGTCAGTGTGACTCAGGTTAGCCTTACCAGGGGAGTCGACTCGAACCCACGACAGAGTAGGGTCCCAACAGAGACCGCTAGCCAGGTATGGAGGACGAAAACATAAAAATCCTTTTGAAGAATTGACAGCGTTGAAACAAGATGGAAGTTCGCAAGATTACATTGAAACATTTGAATTAATCTCCTCCCAAGTCTCTCGCCTACTAGAAGAACAATATGTGGAATACTTTATGAGTGGAATCCAACCTTCCATCAAACGACGAGTACGGACACTAAACCCCCAATCATGTGTGCAACTCTTTCACATGGTCAGGGATGTTGAGGAGAAACTCACGGGAGATGGAAAAACTACCCAGAAGGTGACGAGAAAGGGACGGTTATGGAGTAGTTATGAATAGTGAACTACCGGTTTCAGCAATTTCCAGTCCAACCCAATACCCACTTAGAGTCAGCATGACTCAAGTCAGCCTTACCAGGGGAGTCGTCTCGAACCCACGACGAGTGGGGTCTCGACAAAGACCGTGACTCCCATGCATCCAATTCTTCAGCTTCAGCTGCGAGCAGAGGCATCGAGTCTTCTTTGTCACACACACCCAGGACCGAAAATGGAGAAAGGCGAGACTGTGGGAGAACTTTTGGGCTTTCACACCATTTGTTACCCAGGAATGATGGAACGAAGGGCCAAGGGGCTTTGCTTCAAGTGTGGTGAAAAATTTCACCCAATTCATCGCTATACAGAGAAGTAGATACAGTTATTAGTATTGGAGAAGAATGAGGTGTTAAATTCAGAAGGGAAAATTGTAGTTCTCGAAGCAAAAAATTATGGATATGGAGAGGAGCTAGAATGTAAAACTATGGGGTTATTGTGCATGAATTCAAAGAGGGCAAATGAAAATAGAACTATGAACTTACTTTCTTAAATTTAGCCTTGAGGACAAGGCTAAAGTTACAGCAGGTGGTAATGATAGAACCCAAACTCTAGAAGTGGGTCATGTGCTGAGTCATGAGGAAAACAAGCCATAAGTGCAATAGGTAGTTAAGAGGCAGTTATTTAGTAGGTAGTTATTTTAACATGTTTTAGAGTAGTTATTTAAGTGTGTGTACGACGGGATAACGACTTGCGTGAGAACACAAAATGGGGATACAAAAGATTTTTCCACAACTATTGGACTACATCAAGGGTCTTCTCTGAGTCCGTATCTTTTTAACTTGATTTTAGACGCAGTTACTGAACATATACAAGAGTTGGGGCCTCAATGCATGATTTTTGCAGATGATATAGTCTTAGTTGGTGAATCGAAAGAGGAAATAAATATGAAGTTAGAGTCATGGAGACAAGTTTTAGAAACACACGGTTTTCGGATAAATAGAAATAAAACAGAATATATGGAATGTAGTTTTAGTAAGAGACGAACAAATACGAATGTCGACGTGAAACTTGGAGACTATATATTAAAACAAGTTACAAGTTTTAAATATCTTGGGTCCATTATACAAAATGACGGTGAAGTAAAGGAGGACGTAAACCATAGGATTCAAGCTGGATGGATGAAATGGAGGAAAGTTTCGAGTGTCATTTGTGATAAAAAAGTGCCGCTCAAAGTTAAAGGAAAATTCTACCGTACGGCTATAAGACCTGCTATATTGTATGGTACGGAATGTTGGGCGGTTAAAAGACAACATGAAGATAAACTCAACGTTGCAGAGATGAGAATGTTGCGTTGGATGTGTGGACACACCAGAAGAGATATGATTAGAAATGAGTGCATTAGAGAGAAAGTTGGGATAGCACCTATTGTGGAGAAAATGGTTGAAACTCGCTTAAGGTGGTTTGGCCATGTGTGGAGAAGACCTGCAGAAGCCCTAGTGAGAAGAGTTGATCGGATGGAGAATAGTCCAATAATTAGAGGTAGAGGGAGGCCAAAGAAAATAATAAGTGAAACTATTAAAAATGATTTAATAGTTAATAACTTATCTTTTGATCTCATCCATGATAGGCCACTATGGCGCCGTTTGATCCATGTAGTCGACCCCACCTAGTGGGAAAAGGCTTAGTTGTTGTTGTTGTATTTAAGTGTGTGTGGTGAGAAATATATGCATAAATTAGTGTGTGAGTAGGGGGAGAGGGGGTATAGCTAATTTATGGTTGTTTGTAGGTCTAAGAACTATTTTCTCAAAAGAAAACTTAGGCTTCGGCTGGTTAGGGTAATTTTTCAACCAGAGTGTGTTGAATTCTGCTGTACCTGATATTGAATTTAATCAAATATAGTGTGTTTTTTATTTTTTGGCTTTTGGGTTCCTAACAATCTCTCTATTAATCACATGAATAATAAGTCACTGTGACATCATTTAATCCATATAGTTGATTCCACTTAATAAAAAATGTTTAGTTGTTGTTGTTTGTTTGTCTATCACCTTTCCCCTATACATCTCTCCAGTCAAAAAAGAATATAGCCTGCCATGCTTTTCATGTATAGAAGAGAAAACAGATAAATGGGAAATTCTAATGTAATGAAGATCCATATCTATCAAAGATATTTTACATGAACGTGACATAAATAGAAATTTAATTGGCTTAATTATAATAATAATTGAACATCTGAACCCATCCCTGTGACCCTTAAAGGTCTTTCCTCTGCCACTTGAACCAATTAAATAATGACATGATTAAGAAATCGCCAGTATGCTTCATCCTTCATATTTTCAGCATGGATAAGTCGATGAGAAGTAAACAAAGGCACATAAAGAGCTTTATCAATATGAACAAGATTTCCCAGAGAGAATCTAGAAGACATCCAAGTTTACAAAAGAACAATCTTCATAAAAAACAAAAAAAATATCCTTAATACTCAGTGACTTTCCTCTAGATATAGAGGGTATAAGAGGGAGAAAAGCAAGAAATCAAAATACAAATGTCACTTGATTAAGAGAAAAAAAAGGATGATATGCTTACCAGTTTCCAAACTTTCTATTCAAGCAGCCAAAAACAGTTGTCGGAGGTGATGTGCAATTGTCAACAAATAACCATTTAAAGGGCAATTTGGGCTTTCCAATCTCTTGACTAACTTCAATTTTATTGCCACAAAGCAACCTACGATAAAATATAATGTTATTGAGAGTACCCAGAAATCTAATTAAGCATACATAAGTATGTAGTTAACTTACAAGTGTTTTAGCAACAACATCCTGCCAATTTCCGCTGGAATGCTTCCTGTCAAGTTATTGTCCCTTAAATCCAATAAGTCCAGCATGGCTAGATCTCCGAATTCTTTGGGGATGGTACCAAAGAAATTATTCTTGTACAATACACTATTTCATAGAAAGAGACTAAGATTATCAAAATTATAAAAGATAAAAAGTAATGGAATAAAAACTCCTGAATAAAAAAAAAAAGCTGTTCTATAACATAGCATTCCAACAATAACTGAGCATATTTTGTGCATCTCATGATTGTTATCTGAAGTCTGAACTTGACAAACATGACCTGATGACAAAAAATATAGCTCTTGGAGTAAGTGGTTTCTTATCAGATAGCACTGAATGAAAGCCCCTATTTCAACTTTAACTGTACTTCAAATTAGAAACCAATCAGCTTATAAGTTGCAGCATAACATGCATTTTGTTGAAAGAAAACACAAATACTTTAGAAACAAAGACAAAGGAACATTGTGAGGAATCCTTACAGAGATTTTAAGTGACTGAGTTTCCCAAGCTCAGGGGCCAATGTCCCTTCCAAAGATATCGCATTTAGGTAGCTACAAGAAGTAACAGAAAGGCACAAAATATCCTGTAAGCATTTAATCAGTGCCATATAAAACTCAGCACTACATTAAGAATACCTACAAGTATTTGTCTCTCGGAATGGATAAAAACTTAAAGAAACTTACAGCATTTGCACTCTACCATTAACGCAATGAACACCAAACCACCCGCAAGGATCACAATCCTTTGGATTCCAATTTGCCAAAGCACTATAAGGATCATAAGTTACTCTATTTCGGAATTCCAACAAAGCAAATCCTGCATTTTCATTCCAGATACGACAAAAATTATTCAACAAAAGCATTAGACTTTTCTGTAAATGAAAAGAAAGGCCGGAGGGGGGGGGGGGGGAGGTGATGATGCAATTTGGGAAAATCACCTTCATCGTTAAGCGACCAACAAACTCGAATTTTCCACAAAGAAATCAAACCAATATAAATTCTAAACCATAATCCAAATTGGTTCCATCTAACCCCCATTGCTTTCTCTGAAGCCAATGCCAAAGTTGTTGAGGCAGTACCTATATCCCTTGATAGCCGGGACGCTATAATGTACAAAATTGCCAGGTTTTTTTCTCTATAGAAAACCCTTCAATCTACTCGGACTTCGCAATAAGCAGAAGAAACTTCACTAACTCTACGAACATAAATCAGAAAGGAAAAGCAAGGAAATGAAAGCACTGGGGTCCGAAGATCGAATTAGGGTCCCTCATTTTTGTAATTTAAGTTCTTAGTCTACAACCTCTTGCTCAAAATAACCAGGCTCAAGATCCTCCTTTCAATGATTCTCAGCAATATGGTTGGAGCCAAAAATTTACCTGGAAGAAAAAAGTTACAAAATGAATGGGTTTCCACCAGGATGGAAATAAACAAAAGAAAAAAAGTTGAGAACCAACCAACACCCTAAAAATGAAGAAAGAAGGAATAACCTCATTAGCAAGCAAGCTTTCATGGTATCAACATAAAATTAAAATAAAATAAAATGTGGATAAGTGGGTGAGGTAGATAGAGTGAATTTACCGCTCTAGAAAGCAAATGGGTGTAGGAAAACCGTTGCCTTGCTTGCAATTGTTGTTGAAGGGGAACAATGATCAATGATGCAGGGGATGGAAATACAATGCAGGTTGGGGGTGCTAAGTCGGGGTAGATTGAGATTGAGACTCAAAAGAAAAGGCAGCAAAAATCCAAAAAATATTTAATTCAAAAGGATGCAGGAAAATGACTCTCTTTCTTGCAGATTTTTTTGTTTTTTGTACGAAAGTAAACAACGGTTGATGATGATGGGGAGGAAAATACAAGGCAGGTTGGGGGGGATAGGTGGGGGTAGATTGAGATTGAGATTGAGACTAAAAAGAAGGCAGCAAAAGTTCAGAAAATCTTTATTTTTTTTATTTATAATCCCTTTTCTTCGATTGCTGCCCTTTCCTGGATGATCTCAGAGGATACTCCCTTCGACCATCTTCCTCTGGGCTCGCTCTTTATCTCTCTCTCTCTCCCTGGGTTTCTCTGCGTCTATATTTCTCTGTTTTCTCTCTTTCCCAGTTCTTTTTTCTCAAACCCGTCTCTCAGTTTCTCTCTCATTCCCTCTCTAGCCTCTCTCTCATCACCCCCACCAGCCACACCCCTCCAACAAGCAGTGTTCAATTTTCCGTTCCCATTTTTTTTTTCGTCTCACAACTTTTTTAAATATTTTTTAAATTTTCTATTAGTGAAGAGTCCACAGTCCCATTGGGTAGTGATAGAATAAGGCAGGGCCCACAGGTTTATTTTGTTCGGCGGCCAGTTTAACGGTGATCGGCGGCGAGTTCCAAAGGTTTTCAAGATGTATGGTAGTTGTGGGCCTCACCTCCGATGAGCTCGGACGCGCTTCTCGTTAATTGAGCCGTTGACCGGGCCCACATTTCGCGCGCGCGCTTTTTCTGTATTGCGTGCGTGCCTCTTTGGCTTTCGCTTGCAACCACAAAGACAGAGAGCCACGTCGGGGGTTGCCGGTTGACGGTTGACGGTTGACGGTTAGTTTAGTGGAGTGGCCAATTAGCTTCTTTATGACATTTGGTTACAATGAGTTGTTGCATTTTTATTGGTTATTAAATTTCATTTTTTTGAATATTACTAAATAATTAATACGTCAATTAAGCAGGTACAATGCAGACGGTAATGCTTAAAATATTCCTTTCGTCTTGTTGGATTAAAAGAAAATTGCAAAAATGTTATAGGACTAATTAGAGGAAGCAAACATTCAATTACTTTTTCAAAAAGTGATATAAAATAATAAAAATAAATTAAAAAATAATAATTTTTTATTATCTATTTTCAGTTATTTTACATCAGTCACAAATATACATCGTTATATTTTGTGAAATAAGGTAACTCACCTATTTTTTATAACAAAAATAAAATAAAATTTAGTTCTAATAATTATAAATAAGAATATAGTCACCTGTTAAATATTTAAAATAATTTAAACATATTTTTAAACTCAAAATAATATAATAAAATTAATAAAATATGGAATAAAGAAGAATTACACCAACTTCTTACAATTATTTTTCTTCTCAAAATTTTAATAGTTTTTACTTTTCTAAATCTTAACTTTTTCACTCAAGATGATGTAAGGTTCGTAAGTTGAAAAAGAAAGCAGATTAAGGGACCAAAAATATTCATTTATATATTCTATCATCAAGAATATGAAGAGTCACCACTTAACCACTAAATAATGGCCATTGAAGATCATTAAACCTAAAAACTTTAGGACTCTTGAAAGAAAAATGTTTAGACTATTTTAATGTGAGTTAAACATATTAATTAATTGAAAAACTGTTACATCACAATCTTGTTAATACATGCATATAACTATTTTCAAGGCTTGTTGTACTTTTAATTCTTTTTTTAAAATTGTTAAGATTGTATCAATTTAATTTTTTTATAATTTATAATATAAATTTAATTTTTTAAAATTTTAATAAATGAGTCAAAATATGAATTTGTTATTCTACCACTAATATGTTACATATACATAACTAAATGACACATACCATGTCCAATTATTCAAGAAAATAAATTAACGGTATTTCAATGAAATTTAATGACAATTTAATAATAAAAAATAAAAATAATTACAAAAGACAATGATAACGAAACTCATAACCATACTACCATAGATTTATAATCTACTTCAAAAATACATAATATATGATCTACATAATACACTTAGTAAAATGAAACCTAACAATACCTAAACATCTTCATCATTATCATTTTCTTCCTCTTCTTCTTCATCTTCCCATTCTCTCTCTTCCTCAATATTTTCTTCATTCACATCTTCTATTTCAATATCTATATTTGCATCTACTTCATGTAGATTCAAAGAAGAACCATATACTTCATCCACAGGGCCTTCAATATCAATAAGACTCTGCTCGAGATTGTCATTTGCAACTATCACAAGTGATTGCATTGATGACTCTTCTTAGTATGGAACATCACTTTCAGGCATTTTAGTTTCTATTGCAGTTTGTATTGTGGTTCGTGCCTTAGTTTTGATCACTACTAACCGATTACGTTGCCCTTCAGGATATTGTGTATAATATACTTGCATTGCTTGTTGTGCAAATATAAAATGGTCATAATTTTTATATCTCCTGAATGTTCTAACCTCAACAATCCCATAGTTATCTACCTTTGTTCCATAATTTAAGGTGGGATCAAACCAATCACATTTGAATAGAACTAACACCTTTATAGGTCATCCTATATAGTGTACTTCAATAATGTCTGTTAAAACCCCATAATAATTATTTTCTGTTGATTCATCCGTACCACCTGGACAACATACACCAAAATTTGTTGTACCCATACCTTGGACATTATCTTTTGTATTAAATTTATAACTATTTACATAATATGAGGGCCATTTGTTGGCTTTTCTTTGAGGACCCCATGCCAAACTCTTTAGAAAGGCATCTTCAACATTATTATTTAACACCTAGTCATCAAATATCTAAGTCAATCTCACATAAGAAGCAAAATGTTAGAAAATAAGGAATTAAGGAGAATTCGTGGAACATACGTATTCTTTAAACCAAATAGGAAACATTGTGAAGATTTGTATGTCCACTTCTGAGTCACTCATCCCACATTCTTGTAACATATTAGTATATGTGCTACATTTAGAAAATATGTTAGAAAAATTTATAGTGATATATATATATATATATATATATATATATATATATATATATATATATAACACTTAAATGAGCATTTTATACACTTACGTTAAAAATGGCTCCACTTCAGGACAATTTAGAAGAACATATAAATGTACGGTTTGCAAGTCCCTTTCTTCTAACATGAAGGATATGCATCTTCTGGTTGGACGGCCAGGATAATTAAAGATAGAAAGCGGTGGTCTATTTGAACAACCTTGACCTCCATCATCATTTCGTGGTACTTGAGTCCTTCTACATGGAACATCAGGTGGATAATAGTGGGATGCAAATGTAGAGGTTTCTTCTACCAAATAAGCTTCACAAATTAATCCTTCAACTGCAGCTGTGTTCTTCACCTTGTCTTTTAGTGTGCGAATAAACCTAATACACTTAATTGATACATTTAGTACTATGAATACGATTTCATAATTTTAAAAATAAAATAAAAAGGAGACGTAACTCTACCTTTCAAATGGATACATCCATCGATATTGCATTGGACCTCCAACCCTTGCTTCGTATGTCAAATGAATTGGAAGTTGTTCCATTGAGTCAAAAAAAGTTGGAGGAAAAATTTGTTCTAATTTACAAAGAATGACTGGAATGTTTTGCTCCATCACATGTAAAGTATCCTCTCGCAACAATGGGGAAGTCAATTCTCGAAAAAACTGACTAAATTCTGTGAGTGTGTTCCAAATAGGCTTTGGCAATACTTTGAATGCAATTGGGAGCAAGTGTTGCATAAACACATGACAATCATGACTTTTCAGGCCAAAAAACTTTGCTTCTCTCATGTCAATACACCTTGATAATGTAGAGGCATATCCGTCTGGCAGTTTCAATTTTTTGACCCATTCACACACAGCTAATCTTTGTTGCTTAGTTAATGTGTATTTTGCTTTGGGTTTAATTAGCTTGCCATCTCTTCCATTCTGCAGCTCTAATTCATTCCGTCTACAAATTTTCACCAAGTCGAGCCTTGCATTAAAATTTTCTTTTATCTTACCTTTAGTGTCCATCATTGTGTATAAAATATTCAAAAAGACATTTCTCTCAATATGCATAACATCTAGATTGTGTGGAAGAAGATTTATTTTCCAATATGGTAACTCCCAAAATATAGATTGCTTCGTCCAGTTGTGAATAACTCTATACCCTGGGATATTATCATATGTCTCTTTAGTTATGCTAGGCATATGTCTAACCATTTCCAACACTTCTTCACATGTTAACCGAGGCGGAGGTAAAGATGTTTCAGTATGTCTCTTCCGAAAAGCATTCTTATTCATTCTGTAACTATGATCAAGTGGCAAGAATTGTCGATGACAATCAAAGAAAGACGTCTTCCTACTATGTCGAAGGGTAAATGCCTTTGAACACTCCATACATATTGGACAAGCAAGTTTTCTCATTGTCATCCAACCTGAAAGCATCCCATATGCATGAAAGTCATTAATGGTCCACAACAAACAAGCTTTCATATTGAAGTTCTGTTTTAGTGAAACATCATAAGTCGTGACACCAGTATTCCATAAAAGTTTGAGGTCATCTATAAGTGGTTGCAAATACACATTAATTCTATTCTTTGGATTGGAAGGACCAGGGATTATAATGGTCAAGAACAAAAACTCTCTTCTCATACACATCCAAGGGGGAAGATTGTAAGGGGTAACAATAACTGGCCAACATGAATAAGTCCGACCTGTTTTATCAAATGGAGCAAATCCATCAGCACACAAACCTAACCTCACATTTCGAGGGTCCATTGCAAATTTAGGATGTTTTTCATCGAATTTTTTCCAAGCTTCGCCATCAAATGGATGATACAAAGAGCCTGTTACCCTCACAATTTCCCGATACCATCTCATTTGACTTGCAGTTTGCATTGACGAATAAAGTCTTTGTAGCCTTGGAATAACTGGAAAATACCACATTTTTTTCACTGGAAGCTCTCTTACTTTGCCATTTCTGATGACCTTTTTGTAATGCTCTTCACCACAAAATTTACAATGACGAAGCTCCAAATCAAGAGGACTATAATAAATCATGCATCCATTTCGACAACAGTGAATTTTTATACAATTTAATCCTAATTGCTCCACAGATTTCTTTGCACGGTAGAGGTTTTTAGGCATACGATTTTTATTTGGAAATGCATTTCCCATAAATTGTACCCACCGATTGAAACAATTCTCAGAAATGTTGAAGTCCGACTTGATACCCAAAGCTTCCACTGCAGCTGACAATTCAGAATAATTTTGACAACCGTCATACAAAGGAGCATACGCAGCTTCTAACATTAAAAAATTTTTTGGCTTCCGGGTTAGGATCTTCATCCCTCTGTTCGCAATGAGCAAAACCTTGTTGCTCTATATAAGTACCAATAGATGGTCCAGCAGCATCCATTACCATATGTTTCTGATCATTAAAGCATGCCTGAAAGTCACTACTTCCATAATATGAGTTTCTTGAAACCATTGGTGGAAAGAGAGGTCTTGGTTCACATGGTTGGTCCAATAATAATAATTACTCATAAATCCCTTCATACAAAGATGGGTTTTCACTTCATCAACTGAACAATACTTCTGACACTTGCATTTTTTACAAGGACACCTCAACTTTCCTACACTTTTAAAATGATCTTGACTACAAACAAACTCTATAAACTCAACAACTCCTGCCATAAACTCATCTGTAACTGATCTCTTATCAGGACCCACCCTATTATCCATCCACTTACGATGTTCAGGAACTTTCATCCTGTTTTTAGGCATACATGAATCAAAACAAACATCTTAATTCAATATAGCACAAATTATAATAAGATATTGAACCAATACCAACATCAAAGGCATAATGTGAATAGAAATCAAATTTTTGGTTAACAACCTTCCATTTCTTAATTCTTCATCCTCATACAAGCATACATCATTTAAATCTTGGCCAGAACAGCAATATTCCAGCCATTCTATGCAAAATTAATACACATTCAAAGCATATTTTTCAACACAAAATACATGATTTACATGCATCTAGATAAAATCCACCTATGGCTAGCAACTAGAAAACTAAAATACAATAATTATTATTGAAGTTCTAAAGTTAGAATCTTACTTAAATCATACAGATTTTAGGGTGTTTTCAAAAATTGAGACTGATGATGACAAATGTTGTAAGCTTTCATTATGAATATATATATGCTAATTCAACATCAGTATTCTCAATCAAATGCACAAGTAAGTAAGTGATAATGTTTGGGACACTGGGAATATCTTGTAGCTCGTAAACATTAGCAAAATATTAGGCATTAGATGAGGGAATAATAGTAGGAATAACTGAAGAGATAAAAGAAGACAAAGAAGGAACAAAATTAAGTGTTTGGGCCTTAAACAAGGATTAGAGGAAAAAGAGAATTGAATCTCATTGGAGATAATGTCACTAGAAATAAAAATTCTACCATAAGGACTTAAAGACTTATAACCTTTATGTTTGTCACTATAGTCCATTACAGCACATTAAAGTGGTCTAAACTGAAGTTTATATTTATTATATGGCCTAAGGTATGAAAAGCAAGAATGACCAATTATTTTTGACTAATTATAGTGAGGAGGAGCAAAATAAAGTATTCTAAAATGTTGTTGAACTATTTAAATTGAGAGTAGGAAGTAAATTGATGAGATATGTTGTTGTAAGAAAGGCATCATCCCTACAAGACACAGACACAAAACTCCCTCATTATATTTGAAGGGCTTTAACTTTGGGGTGAATTCAAGTTCTGCCATGTGTTTGAACTTAAGAAAATCTTGAAATGCACCAAGTTTGCTTTTGAGTAAGTAAACCCACGTAAACTAGGAATATGCACCAAAATAATTGATTTAATAAGAGAAGCCATGAAACGGTTTTGATTAGAGCAGGACCCTGTAAGTCATTAGAGAAAAGTTCAAGGGGTGTAAGTAGTAATGGACGAGACTTAGGGTAATTTGTGTGCTTTTGCAAGATAGCATGCACGATAAACTTCAAAACCATTTTTATTTATAGCAGACACGTAATAATAGTTGAGAACAAATTTTAAAATGAAAGAGGTAGCCTAACCTATTATGAAACAATTGAAAAGCATAAGTCTTGGAGAATAAAATTAATAAAAACCTAACTGATAATCAAATTTGATTTAAAAAAATATTGCTTAGAAGCCTAATTGATATTAAAAACCTTGTTTTGCATGAAGCTTTAAAAATAGCTCATTACAGGGTTTGATAACTCTGAATGAAAACTAATAAAAGCCCTTGTCTCACTCCTTCTCCCTATTATAGTCATATTACTAAGTTTAGTCACATAACTATCCTTATCAACAATAAATGACTTCTTTTTAATGTTAACCATGACCTATTAGCCTAACATACGGCAATGTGCAAGTAAACAATTAGTTGAGCCACTGAGTTTGTCACCTTTATGCAATGAGAAAGGAGAATATATTTTAGCATTTTGGCAAAAGAATATGGATGAATGAATGGTTGATGGAAAATATGGTTTGAAATTGTAGTAAATAATCCTGAATTCAAGCTTAACTTGGAAATAAAATTATCAAATGTATACACACCATTACTAACTTTCTTTTTCAAAAGGATTTTTTTGGTAGCCTGAGATTTCACCAATCAGTGATAAGCATAAAACTAAAAGAAAATAGAATCATGTTTACAAAATTTAGAAACACTAAGTAGATTTTTCGTTATGGAAGGCACATGAAGGAGATAGAAATGAATATGCCTGTAGAAGGTGCATAAGGTGAAGATAAGGTTGACTAATATGATGATAGGGATATCTTTACCATTGCCTACATGCAATCTTTCTTGACCATAAAACTCTACTTTGTACTTAAGGTTTGTTTAATCTGGTGTGACATGATTTGATGTACTATAATCCAGATACCAGGCTGCATTAAACAGTGTTTCAAGGGTGGCAACCATTACAGCCATTTGAGAATTCTACTTTTGCCCATTTGTAGCATGATTTGAGGCACCTTTGAAAGAAGGGTTAAACCAATGATAGCAGGTTAAGGCCTAATAGTTGTTCTTTCCACAGACTTGGTAGGTTAATAGAGTTCTGTTAGATGAAAAATTTCCTTGAAACGTCCTCTACCCCTTCTGCCACTATAGTTGTTGTTGTCATTTCTATTTCCTTTGCCTCAAAAATTTTGAAACTTACCAAAATTCCAATTTCTTAAAGGAAACCTATTAACTAGAATTAAATTTGCAAAACTGGCAGCAAAGATTGAGCTTTTATAAACTATTCATATATATTTTCATGAGCCAACAATAAGGACACAATATCCCCCACATTATAGGGATATAATCTAGATATTATAGAGGTATCAAATGGTTCTAGCAAACCTTCTAAAATGGCATCTATATGGTCACTTTCTATCATAGTGCAACCAAAGCTAATCAAGGAATCTATAGCATTTTGTATTTTCAAAAGTTATTCACTTACACTTATTGAATCTTACTTGGTATTGTGTAATTGCATTTTAAACTAACTGGATTTTGCCCGTGTTTGAGCATTGAAGAAAGCCTCGATCTTACTCCAAACTTGCCTAGATGTCTCACACTCAACAATTCTTGTGAGCATCATTTCTATTATAGAAGAAATAAACCAAGGAAGAATTAATTAATCTTGGCTATCCCATTCAACAAATGCCTAACTATAAATTCTAGCGGCTATATCACTTTCTGATTCAAACTTGGCTGGAATAGAGATGTTGGGATCCAAGAACTATTGCAGCTGATGACCTCTAATTGCTGTATTATCTATAGTTTCTAAAACAGGTAGCTCTTCTCATCAAGTTTTACTAACAAAGAAAGTTTAAAAAGAAGAACAAATTCTGATTTGTTGATAGCAGAGAGTTCTACGAAGAGCTTGAGGGTAAAGTTGAAAAGTTATCCATCTCAAGTCTTGAAAGCTCTAATACTATGTGAGCATATGTGAATTGTGATTATAAAAGAAAGAGGAAGGAAGGGTAGGTAGAGGATGAAGGAAGAAGATTGAATGAACTTTGCTGTATTATTTCACTTAGTGTTGAGTCTTACACAAAGGTTTATATACACATTAGTTAACTATAATTAGTTACAGTTAATCTTCTAACTAACTTAACTTAGACAACATATGTCATTACGTGCCTAGGATATGTATATAGAGACTCCCATCCCACTATTCTTAGTCAAATTTGAAAAGTACGTGCATAAGCAAGTAATTAGGTCATTACTATCTGTAATTTTTTAAGAGTTTGTTATTAGAACAAAAATCCCCTTCATCTATGAAATTTAAACTTATTATCTAACTATACATGACATGCATACTCATCGTTAACATTAATTCAACTATTTGAATTTCACATGTTATGTTTTTGTTAATTAAAAAACTTGATAATAAGCACTTAAAAACTATATATAAGAAAATGCACACATGAATTGGCAACAACGTTTTTTTGCAAAGAGATATCGTTATCCTCTAAAAGTAAAATACCACACTCCACCTCACGACTTTCATTTGTTTGTTTGTATTCCCATAATCCACTTCAAATAACTATGATACCTTGATCTAAGGGTGGAAAGAAATGGGAGAATGTGAAGACAACACTAATCTTGGAAAAGTTAGGGTTTCAATCTTCAAATTTGATGTAGAAGAGTTATCCTGGCAAGAAATAAAAAGAAATATTTGGTGAAAAGATCTCAAATTCAACACTAGGAAAACGTGGATATGATAAAACATTATTTCTACTTGAAACAATAATTCTTACATTTAGTGCTTTTCAATTCTTGGAATGAGTGACCCAATGTGGTTTGCAAGACCGCCTGGCAAAACAACCACAAGTTCTTTCAAAACAGAAAAGGCACCAACCTGCATAGAAAAATTTAGTTAATTTTTAGAAAATACTAAATCAACAATCTAAATTTGGAAACTCCTACCTTTGTCTTGTTTGATTTGTCACGCAGCTGCCTATTTATAGATTTGACAATCTTCAGCACCTCTTGCTTCAACAACCATCGAGGACTACATCAAATCCCAGTACTAAGACAGTAAATAAATGACATGTCTTATAAGACAATTATAATGACTATAGGCTTAATGATAGATAAAAGTAATCTAGTCAACTCATGAGAGTAGTAGTGGATAATTATATTGCTATAAATAAAATTTAAGAACACTAATAAAAAGTGTGACAAATTCATTTACTTTTTAAAGAAGGATACATGTTAAAATCTGCAAACAGTTTTATCATTTTCAATGCAAAAATTCCAGCTTCCAGCATTGAATTGAGTATCCATGCAGACCATTAGAATTAATTACGCTTTGTTAATTTACTTATGAATTATGATGTACAATCAATAAACAGAACTGAAAGTGAGACAGAATAATAAAAGTGTCACATTACATTACATCTCTTTCTAAGCATTGCCAAAATTTATTTGATCAAATTAATTGGTTATAAATATAAAAAAACATAGACTAACACTTGAATAAAATAGCTTAAAACCTCCTAAGATTGCTAGATGAATTGAAAAGGGTACCCTAGTCTTGCACAAAAATCAGAAAGGGGAAAAAGAGACATCAAATAAGCCCACAACAAATGGAATAAATC
>CM073465.1:13782500-13810000 GCA_037074535.1 Gleditsia sinensis
ATATATTAAATATTTCAGACATTTTCAAACCATTTCAAGAACATATGGAAGTATAAATAATATGTAATCATACTCATTTATCAATGTAAAGTTCAAGAAGAGTAAAAACAAGCCATAGAAAGAATCATCTACTCACCACTTTGAAGCACAAAGTTGGACACCCTTAAAATCCTATTTTCTGATCCGAATTCAATGAAATAAACCTCAAAATCGAGTTCGGAACGTCCGAAAACCTTGAAAACGACTCCGGATTTGCGAAATTTGGCCTCCGGGAGCTCGGTCAATGCAGGTCAACGCAAGGAGGTCCGGCTGCCACGCGCGACACGCGCCGCCCGAGGAGCTGCGCGTGGGCGTCACTCGCCGAGGGAGATGCGGCGCGTGGGGGCGCGTGCGGTGGTGGATCGGCCTGAAATTTGAGATCCAAGGGTTTCGGTACCTTCTGGATCGATCTACCGTGTTAGTTTTTACGTTTGAAAACTAAAAGTAGGAGTTTCGGAGGTTACCTTTTTGGCCGTTTTTCCCTTCAATTTTTTGACCAATTTCCGGCCAATTCTCCAGAAACCAATCGGATGGATTCGAAGAACTCTTAGTCCTGAGTCCGTAGGTGGTGGTGGTGTCGAAATCCGAGGTCCGTAGGCGAAGAAATCTTAGAGAGAAGTTAGAGGATTTTCGGGGAGAGTTTTTCTGAAGAGAGATGGAGAAATCTGCGAATGATTGCTTCCGGAGTGATTGAGGCCCTTAAAATATCTCGGGGAACCTTTCTGCAAAATTTCACTTTTAGCGGGAGGTCCTTGCAAATTTTTCTTATTTATATTTTAACCCCGAAACTTTTAAGAAATTGCATTTTTCCCCCGAAACGTAAATTCTTAACATTTCTTTTATAATTCTTTAATCCATGTAAATAATAACTTATTTTCACCGAGTCCTAATTCCATTTTTGAAATCCTCTGTTTTAATTCCAAATTTTTCTTAATTAAAATCTCCATTTTCCAAAATTATCTCTTTTATTCTAAATTCCTTTAGTTGAATTTTCTCGTTAACTTTACGGCTATTACATTCTTCCCCCCTTAAAGAAATTTGGTCCCCGAATTTCATCACCATAGTAGCAGATAGATACTAACCTCATTGTTCAAACAAATGCGGATATCGGGCGCGGATGTCATCTTCTTTTTCCCACGTAGCTTCCTCAAATGAGTGATTTTGCCAGATCACCTTAACCATTGGAATATCTCGTGACCGCAACTTTTTCACTTGTCGATCAGCAATAGACATCGACTTTTCCTCATAGGTTAAATTCTTATCTAATTGAATTTCCTGGGGTTGAATGACATGAGTAGAATCCGGTAAGTATTTCCGTAACATAGACACATGAAATACTGGATGAACATTCAGTTCTGGTGGCAGAGCTATGCGATATGCCACTGCACCTATTCTGTCCAATATTTCAAAAGGGCCTATATACCGAGGGCTTAACTTCCATTTCTTTTCAAATCTCATCACTCCTTTCATGGGTGAGACTTTCAGGAACACTTGATCACCCTCTGAAAATTCTAACTCCCTTCGTCTATTGTCAACATATGCCTTTTGTCTACTCTGAGCTGCCTGCAGCCTTTCTCTAATCAGCTTTACCTTGTTCAAAGCTTCTTGTACAAGATCTGGCCCTATAAGTTTAGCCTCGCCCACTTCGAACCATCCAATGGGAGATCTGCACCGTCTACCATACAAAGCTTCAAATGGGGCCATTTGTATACTAGTCTGGTAGCTATTATTATATGCAAATTCAGCCAAAGGCAAATACATATCCCAACTTCCACCAAAATAAAAAATACAGGCTCGAAGCATGTCTTCTAAAATCTGAATTGTACGCTCAGACTGACCATCAGTTTGTGGATGGAAAGCTGTGCTCAAGTCCAATCTCGTTCCTAATGCTTCTTGAAAAGCTTTCCAAAATCGTGCCGTGAACTGCGGCCCTCGATCAGATATAATTGATATTGGAACTCCATGTAGCCTAACTATTTCATTTAAATAGAGTCTGGCATACTGAGCTACATTGTAGGTTGTTTTCACAGGTAGAAAGTGTGCTGACTTCGTCATACGGTCTATAATGACCCAGATAGAATCATTTCCCTTGGAAGTTCTTGGTAATCCAGTGATAAAATCCATAGTAATTCTCTCCCACTTCCATTCTGGTATCTCTATTCGCTGATGTAAACCTGCAGGTCGTTGATGTTCAGCTTTTACCTGCTGGCACGTCAAACAATGGGAAACATATTCCGCAATATCCCTCTTCATACCATCCCACCAATACAATTCCTTTATGTCTTGGTACATCTTTGTCATTCCCGGGTGTATGGTATATGTAGATCGATGTGCTTCCTCCAAAACTTGTTTTCTCAAATCATGAACATTTGGGACACACAATCGTCTACTGTATCTTAATATCGCTTCAGTATCCACTGAGAATTCAGAATCCTTACTATCCTTCATTTCACTCTTAATCTTGAGCAAATTAGCATCCTTGTCTTGATCGGCTTTGATTTGCTCAACTAAGGAAGATTGGAGCTGCACATGAGCCAATAATATTCCCGGTTCTTTTATTCCAAACCTTATTCCCTTACTTTCTAACTTATGGATGTCTTCTAACAATGGTCGTCGCACCTCTGCTATATGAGCCAAACTTCCCGTTGACTTTCTGCTTAGAGCATCAGCTACTACATTTGCTTTACCTGGATGATACAAAATCGTACAGTCATAGTCTTTCAGTAGCTCCATCCATCTTCTTTGCCTCAAATTAAGATCTTTCTGTTGAAAAATATACTTGAGGCTCTTGTGATCTGTATAAATCTCACAAGTTCTACCATACAAGTAATGTCTCCAAATCTTTAGAGCAAATACTACAGCTGCCATCTCTAAATCATGGGTGGGATAATTCTGTTCATGCGTCTTCAACTGTCTAGATGCATAAGCAACTACTCTTCCATTTTGCATTAACACACAGCCTAAGCCCACTCTAGATGCATCACAGTATACTACGTAATCTCCTGTATCCGTAGGAATGGTAAGGATTGGGGCTGTAGTTAAGCACTCCTTTAATTTCTGAAAACGCTTTTCACAAGCATCAGACCACTCAAATTTTATTCCTTTCCTAGTCAACCTAGTCAAAGGAGCAGCTATCTTTGAAAAATCTTTAACAAATCTACGATAATAACCTGCTAACCCAAGAAAGCTACAAATCTCTGTAACTGTCGTGGGGCGTGACCATTGCTGTACTGCTTCTATCTTTTTGGGATCAACATGAATACCATCTTTGGTAACCACATGCCCTAGGAACGTAACATTACTAAGCCAAAATTCACACTTTGAAAACTTAGCATACAATTGATGTTCTCTTAGGGTTTGCAAAGCTATCCTTAAATGTCGCTCATGCTCCTCTGAACTCTTTGAATACACCAGAATATCATCGATAAACACAATAATAAACTGGTCCAGGAAAGGTTTAAATACCCTATTCATTAAGTCCATAAATGCAGCTGGGGCGTTCGTTAAACCAAATGGCATTACTAAAAACTCGTAGTGCCCATACCGAGTCCTAAAGGCAGTTTTTGAAATATCTTCCTTCTTTATTTTCAATTGATGATACCCGGATCTCAGATCAATTTTTGAAAAACATTGAGCACCTTGTAACTGGTCAAACAGATCATCTATTCTGGGTAGAGGATATTTATTTCGTATAGTCACTTTGTTCAACTGCCTATAGTCAATACATAGACGTAAAGATCCATCCTTTTTCTTCACAAAGAGAACATGAGCACCCCAGGGAGATGTACTGGGTCGAATAAAACCTTTATCTAATAAATCTTGTAATTGTTCCTTTAATTCCTTGAGTTCTGCAGGTGCCATCCGATAAGGAGGTATGGATATTGGTTGTGTTTCAGGGAGAAGGTCAATACTAAACTCAATCTCTCGGTCTGGTGGTAAACCTGGCAACTCTTCAGGAAACACATCAGGAAATTCTTTAACTACTGGAACTTGCTCTAAACTTGTATACTTCATATCAACATCCTTGACTATTGCCAGATATCCCTGACACCCTCTTCGTAACAGTTTATGAGCTGTTAAGGCTGAAATTAAATTACTAGACTTCTTACTACAATCTCCTTGTATCATAAAGGAGGATTCTCCAGGTACATTAAACTTAATCACCTTATTATGACAGTCTAGAATGGCATGGCATGATGCCAACCAATCCATTCCCAAAATCACGTCAAAGTCTATCATATTTAGAACTATCAAATCTATAAGAGTCTCCTTGCCTTCTATCGAAATCTCACATGATTTATACACATCATTTACTACTAGAAGTTCTCCCATAGGAGTAGCAACCATGAAAGAACAATGCAAACTAGCAGGATCTCTATCCAAGTTCTTAGCAAAGCATGGTGATATATAAGAATGAGTAGAACCAGGATCGAACAGAACATATGCTTTATGGGAACATACTGATAATGTACCTGTCATAACTGCATTTGAGGCCTGAGCATCCTGTCGTGTCAAGGCAAAAACTCGAGCTGGTTCTCGCCCTCGATTTCCTGATCCTCTACCAGTACCCACACTACTTGCTTGGACTGAGGCTGCTCGAATAGGTCGTGCTGGCACAGATGCAGGAGGTAAAGCTGGTTGCACTGTTGCTTGACTAAAACTTCGCAGTTGTGGACAATTCCTCATCAGATGACCCATTTGTCCACACTTAAAACATGCACCAGTTTCTCTGCGACATTGTCCAGTATGGGACCTACCACAATGTGGACATAGTGGAATTGATCTTGAGTCTTGCTGACTCGGGGGTCTCATATCTCTTTGGAACATTCTCTGCTTGTTAATATTAACTGATGGCTGGTTAGAACTACCAGCTCCTGTTTGATTAAAACGCTGTGGATTTTGAAATCTTGACCCACTAACAGTAGGATTAGATCTAGTCTGGACATTACTATCTCGATCTCTTTTCCTTCTCTTAAAACTTTCTATGTCAGCTTGCTCTCGTGTTTCCATCATTCTAGCACAGTTCACAGCTGCTGAATAAGTTGAAAAATGATCCATCTGAGGACCCACTGACTTAAACAATAGGCGTATCAATCCCAAAACAAACCTCTTAATTCTATCCTTTTCAGTTGGGACCAGGTATGGTGCATATCTGGACAATCGAGTAAAACGAATGTCATATTCAGAAACTGACATGTTTGGTGTTTGTTTCAATTCCTCAAACTCTCTGGCCCTCTTATCTCTTTCACTTGTTGGTAGAAAGCGATTCATAAATGCTTCCTTAAATTCATTCCACTCCATTGGTGGTAAAACAGCTGCCCGTCCTTGTACAAATCTCTCAAACCAAACTTGGGCCACATCAGATAGTTGAAAAGACACCAACTCCACGGATCTTCTACTAAAGCACCCCAAAGCTCTGAAAATTCGTTCCACAGCATCAATAAAGATCTGTGGATCTTCCTGAACATCTGACCCAGAAAAAGTCGGAGGTTTTAACTTAAGGAATTGCGGTAATGACACCTCAATCCCTCTCAGCTTATCCTCTTGGTCAGCTGTTCTTCCCAGTTCTTGCACTTCAGAATCATGTTCTGCTGGCTGGCCTTCCCTTCTACCCTGTTCCACTATAAATCCAGCCAATGTTTCTAAACTTCTATGGATACCAGCAATCATATCAGCGTTTCTATCAGGTGGCTCCTGAGGGGTTTCTACTCTTTCCTCAGGAACTCTATCAGGTACAGGAGTCTATTCTCCTTGTCTTGGGGTTCTCAAACCCCGTGCACGTCCTCTACCTCTACCTCTTCCTCTTCCTCTAGGTCGGCCTCTACCACGGCCTCTTTGTACTGGTATTGTAGATTGTGCAGACTCTTCTGTAGAGGGTGCACGATCTACAGCTTCTTCTCTAGTGACCGCTCTAGTTCTTGGCGGCATCATTAACTATACAGAATAAAACACCTCTTTAAAACACATGTATTCAAACTTTACTCAAGGAATTTAAAGACACTTGGAAAGGAAGTGAATATCCTATAGATTCTCTCAGCAGCACCTGAAGTATAAATATGTCTGGCTCATATCGATACTAAAGGTCCTACTAAAGAATCCCTTGCTCTGATTGTCACAGGGAAACCTAATGCTCTGATACCAACTTGTCACGTCCCTACTTTAGGAACGCGAATACCTTTACTATCCGAAGAACTTTTCATTACACATGTGTAAATGATCTCACGATAACACATATTCAAGTATTATTTAACGTTCACAAGTTTACAAAAACCAATAATTATACATGCCAAATCTATATACATCAAGTTTACAGCGGAAACAAGGATCCTGCCTGTGACTTTCAGAGCAACACTAGAGTACAAATATATTACAATATCATACACTGAGAGCCTAGAAACAAGTTAGGCTCACCACTGAGGCACGACACCTAGTCGGTCAAGTAGCTGCGGGACCAAATTCTGGGTCTTTATCTGAAAAATATGTCAACCACGTGTAGTGAGTTTTACAACTCAGTGAGCAGATAACACCTCCTATGACTTCTCAGGTCAACATAAGGATGTACTCATATTGTAAAACTTATTATATCAAAATATACCGTTCAGAAGTACATTCTTATGGGACCCGCATTTTCAAATATTCTCTGTTCAAAAATCATAATCAAGTCTTTCAAACTGTATGCGATACTGTATAAACAATGCTCATATCAAGTTCAAAATCATATTCAATACTGTAAAATTATTAATCAAATTATGCTATGCATCAAAACATTTCTGTTAAAATATTCGGAGGATCCCATATCAGAACCACCATAAGAGTTTGACCCCTTCCGTACTTTGGTGGTATAGGATTTGCCTAAACTCAGCATCCCGCTGAGGTTTGCCCTACTACCATTCAAGAGGACACGCGAAGGGACTCTGTATGGGTCTTTCCCAAGCACACAGTAAGGGAAGGAAAAATAACATCTCATAACTGGCATCTCGCCCATATATAGGAGGCATTCCGCTCTCCTTCACATATAATCTCCCGTGTGTTGGCCCTCACACGAGGCTAGCACCACCTCCCCTGCTAGCTGAGGCAATCAAGGTGCGCACCAAGGCTAACATCACCTGCTGTTAGCAGACAGTGTTTCCAATAGGATTCCTCCACAAAAAAATACCATATGCACATATGCCATATAATCCAGTATAAATTCTCATCATAATACAGACTTTCAGTCTCAAAATACTCATATGTCAAAACTTCCCATTCAGGGGAAACATGTATACATGCCCATATCCAAGGCAAACATATCACTATAAAAATCAATGTCACATGTATAACATATTTTCTTTGCCATGTCATGCGAAATACGTGTAAAAATCACATGCTTAATGTGTTTCAAAACTTATTGCAAAATCAAACTCTTCTTGAACTACATATCATATATTAAATATTTCAGACATTTTCAAACCATTTCAAGAACATATGGAAGTATAAATAATATGTAATCATACTCATTTATCAATGTAAAGTTCAAGAAGAGTAAAAACAAGCCATAGAAAGAATCATCTACTCACCACTTTGAAGCACAAAGTTGGACACCCTTAAAATCCTATTTTCTGATCCGAATTCAGTGAAATAAATCTCAAAATCGAGTCCGAAACGTCCGAAAACTTTGAAAACGACTCCGGATTTGCGAAATTTGGCCTCCGGGAGCTCGGTCAACGCAGGTCAACGCAAGGAGGTCCGGCTGCCACGCGCTACATTCGCCGCCCGAGGAGCTGCGCGTGGGCGTCACTCGCCGAGGGAGATGCGGCGCGTGGGGGCGCGTGCGGTGGTGGATCGGCCTGAAATTTGAGATCCAAGGGTTTCGGTACCTTCTGGATCGATCTACGGTGTTAGTTTTTACGTTTGAAAACTAAAAGTAGGAGTTTCGGAGGTTACCTTTTTGGCCGTTTTTCCCTTCAATTTTCCGACCAATTTCCGGCCAATTCTCCAGAAACCAATCGGATGGATTCGAAGAACTCTTCGTCCTGAGTTCGTAGGTGGTGGTGGTGTCGAAATCCGAGGTCCGTAGGCGAAGAAATCTTAGAGAGAAGTTAGAGGATTTTCGGGGAGAGTTTTTCTGAAGAGAGATGGAGAAATCTGCGAATGATTGCTTCCGGAGTGATTGAGGCCCTTAAAATATCTCGGGGAACCTTTCTGCAAAATTTCACTTTTAGCGGGAGGTCCTTGCAAATTTTTCTTATTTATATTTTAACCCCGAAACTTTTAAGAAATTGTATTTTTGCCCCGAAACTTAAATTCTTAACATTTCTTTTATAATTCTTTAATCCATGTAAATAATAACTTATTTTCACCGAGTCCTAATTCCATTTTTGAAATCCTCTGTTTTAATTCTAAATTTTCCTTAATTAAAATCTCCATTTTCCAAAATTATCTCTTTTATTCTAAATTCCTTTAGTTGAATTTTCTCGTTAACTTTACGGCTATTACAGTATATGTATATATATGTACATATATGTACATATATATATGTCTATATATATATATATGTAGTTATATATGTACATCTATATATATATACATATACATATATACATATATATATATACACATATACATATGTATATATATACATATACATATGTATATATATACATATATAGATGTAGATATATATCTACATCTATGTATGTATATATATACATATGTATATGTATATATATATATGTATATATACATATATATATGTATATATATACATATATATCTACATATTTCTTTTCTTTGAAACTCAATTATTATGATATTCGAGTAATTAGTAAGTTAAAATAATAGAAATTTTGATAGGATTTATCTACCAAAGAAAGTAATTCAAAAATACAATTATTATATCAAGTATGTATACCTGTGTAAGTTGGCAGATTATGTGTAAATTAGAAAATATACCATACTAAGTTGAGTCTAGTATTTAGGATTTGAATTATGTTGAGATTGGAATTCTACGTGTAAATAATTGTTGAGAAATGATGTTTCAGAAGAAGCCACAAATTGTGAATATGGATAACCCGAAGTAATAGGGATATAATAATATATGAAAGAATTGTACTAGTACAATGGTAAAAAGAAGATATAAGTGCAATTTTTTTTTCGTTGTTTGGTATTTCAACAAGTAAAAAAAAAATTGGATATATTGTTTGAGGAGAACTATTCAAGAAGCCTAAGAATCTTTGGGAGACACAGATATATATATATATATATATATATATATATATATATATATATATATATCGATCCTCTTGGAATGGTATGAGAGCCTTTTAATTAGCCTTGGAATATATATAACATTAGTAACCTAAAACTTAAGGTAAAACTACGTTGGAACTAGGCGGACCAGGCTGTAAGACCCGAGAGGGGCAGTGAGACCGTTGGATTACCTACTGCCAGTAGTTAAACCTGAACCCTTTAGGAAATTGATGTTTATATAAAACATGGCTAATAGATTGGTTAGGATGCTATCTAGGAGACGCGATAGTGCTTCTTTAAGAGATGCTAATGAATTAGGAAGACCGATAAGCCTAGACAATAGTAACGCAGTAAACCTACATGAAGAAGAAATAATTTCAATAGAAAGAAACTTACAAAACTTTTCAATACCAAGATTCGAAGAATATCAGGTATATCTTTGGAATACCTTTGACTTTAGTTTTACAAGAGTTGTAAAAACAATAGAAGCTGATATAGGTATCATGGAAGAATCACAAAATATACCGTTAATTACACAAGAAACAATTCAAAAATACAAAAGGAACTATAACTACTTAAATGTAGGATTAGTTCAAGTAGCAGCTAAACCTCTCCATAGGATAGGTATAAATACTCCAATACTCCTAGCAGTAAGAGATAAAAGACGTACAAATTTTGATGAATCAATAGTAGCAGTAATGGAAACCAATTTACATAATGGACCAGCATACTTTAACTGCTTTCCAAACTATACAATAAGACTACAAGATACAGAGACTGAAGGATGTCTAAATTTAGACATAAGTCAAGCAAATAGACAAGTAAGACAGGGAGTCTCTACAATAAATATACTGTATAGAATCTATTTCAAAATTACAAAAACAAATCAGAATATCTTAGCACTTAGGGAATCCCCTAAGACAGAAACAATAATATTTGAAGCAAACTCTAGACAAGAAAATATTACAACACCCAGAAGATTACAACATAATGAAATAACCTTTTCAGACATGTGGAGGATACCGGATGCGGAACCTCCCGCATCAATAGATACAACTACAATAGATTATACGTATGTAACCAGAGATGGTGAAGCGTATTTAAGACCTTTAAGGAGAAGTAGTTCAGTTCGGATAACAGAACTATCTACTCCAAATACAAGAACAGAATTTGAGTCGGCAAGAGCCTCTTTTGACTCTAGAAGAAATCCAACTCCTGTTCAAAACACAAATCTTAGAGGTGTAGATTTTAGATCTACAACACCTAGACCCTTGTATGAGGTAGAACAATTACAAATCCCTAGATCATTATATGAAACAAATCAAATACCAATACAAATACCTAGAGAAAATTTACAAGACAATAGGTCAATAGAATCTCTAGAAGAAACACAAACTAATATAGAACAAAGATTTGACAATCAGTCATCTCCTACAAGACATCAAATAATGATGATTAGAAAAGAATATCAAATTAATAAAAACATAATTAGACAAGATTTTATGTCATCAGAAAACAGAAGACAAAGAGATTGGTTCTTTACTAATTTCAAAACAGAACATCAAGAAAAAATGAGAGAAGAATACTATAATTTAATGAACCAAATAAGAATGGAAATCCCATTTTTTAAATGGTTACAACAATATACATATAACAATAAAATCTTTAATCCTTTTAATGAGAACCAACTACAATTAAATGTAACACAAAAAAGTTCACAAAATTGGATTCCAACAAATACAAAGGCAACAGCTGTAGAATCAGTACATCCCCCTCCTACAGAAATAGCCATTAAAGTAGGAAACTACGAAGTAGTAGCCTCTCCATTTAAAACAATGGATTCAACAAAAATAAATGAACTAGTAAATAAAAAAGATATATCAAATATAAAAAATCAAAATAACTTTACAAATCAAATTTTGTTAACCATAGGACAGCAACTCGAAAGAGTAGAAACAAAACAAGATATATTAGTTGACAAAACTCAAACGAAATCCTCAACATCAACATCACAACATTATGAGATACCAAGTATTCAGTCAGAACCAATACTAAAAATGACAGATGAAGAGATAAAACCCATATACAAACATGAACCAATATCCAGAAAGAAAGCATCAGAGATTAAATTCTCTAGTGAAAATGAAAATTTAATAACAGACTTAACACAAAAAATAGAAAAACTATTAATTAAAGAACAAACATTAAAATTGAATACAATTCAAAAAATAGAACAGACAGATAACATCATTGATAGAATAAGAAAAATAAACCCAATGCATGTAACTTCAACAAAAAATTATTATAACAGACCTTCGGTCCCAAATTTACAATTTGAAGAAAGAGCAGATTATAATCAAAATTCGTATGAAGGATCAGGAATATTAGAATGGAATATAGATGGAATGAGTGAAAATAAAATAATGAACACTATACAACAAATGTGCATGGCTATATCAGCCTATAGAATAAAAAATATGGATGATACAAGAATAATGGATGTTTTAGTCTTAGGATTTACTGAATCCCTTAAAGGATGGTGGGACAATATATTAAAAGATAAAAACACAATAAGAAATGCAACGAGACATGAAACAAAACCAGACGGAACGATAAATAGAATTGCTGACTGTTGTGAAACATTAATATATGCCATAGTAGTACATTTCATAGGACAACCACAAAAATATAGTGAAATACAATTAGCAATATTACAAAACATAAGGTGTAAAAGATTATCAGACTTTAGATGGTACAGAGATAATTTTATACCTTTAGTATGTCAAAGACCAGATGGTTATTAAACTTTTTGGAAAGAAAGATATATATCTGGACTTCCTAAGCTCTTTGCAGAAAGAGTAAGACGAGTAATTAAAGAAAAATACAAGTCACCAGGAACAGATAATTTATTTGAAAATTTAACATATGGACAAATAAACAATGTAATTATAAATGAAGGATTAGCTTTTTGTAACGAAACCAAATTACAAAACAAATACAATAATGACTTTAGAAAAGGAAAAAGAGAATTAGGTGATTTTTGTGAACAATATGGATGTACAATAGATCTTCCAGAAGAGAAAAAGAAAAGATTCAAAAGATTTAAAAAATATAAGAGATATTCTAGATATAATAAAGAAAGACAAAATGAAGAATTTAAAGATAACAGAAGATTTAAAAATAAACCTAAAAAATATTTTCAAAAAACAAATGAAAAATCAAAAAGAAATGTAATATGTTATAAATGTGGGAAACAAGGACATTTTGCAAATAAATGTAAAACTGTTCAAAAAATACAAATTTTACAAATAGATGAAGATCAGAAAAAGAATTTAATGAAAATTCTTATCAACTCTTCTTCTGACGAAAAAGAACTCACTAGTGAAGAAGAAGAAGAAAATTCTTCTTCAGATGAACAATACATAAAGCAAGTTTTAGAGTCTGATTCAGATTCAAAACAATCAGAAATTGACAACATATGCTTAAAAGGAATTGTTGGAATATGTGATTGTCAAGACTGTAAAAAGAAAATAAATACAATTTCTTCAGAAAAAGCAATTTTTCTAGTAGAAATAATTGATAAAATTCAAGATGAAGATTTAAAGAAACAATATCTAATAAAGTTAAAAGATTTATTAGATGAAGAAAAACAAGACATAAAAGAATTTAGACCAATAAACTTAAGTCAAATTCTAGATAAAATCAAACAAAAGGAAGTACGACCTACTTCTATACAAGATCTTCAACAAGAAATAAAAACTCTTAAAGAAGAAATCCAAGAACTAAAATCAAATGATTTAACTCAAGATTTAAGAATTCTACAATTAGAAACAAAAAATTTGACAACAGCAGAATCATCAGAATCTACTGAAATGATAGAATTGCCAAAAGAACCTGATAGAGATAAATTTCTAAAAACTATACAAAAGACATTATTCCAAAAATGGTATTGTCAGATAAGGTTAATTATTAACAAAGAATTTCACAAAGATCTAATAGCTCTTATAGACTCAGGAGCCGATATGAATTGTATACAGGAAGGATTAATACCTACAAAATATTATGGAAAAACTACTGAGAATTTTTATAGTGCCAGTAGTCATAAACTTAATGTAAATTATAAATTAACAAATTCCTATATTTGTAAACAAGGAATATGTTTTTATAACATATTTATACTTGTAAAAAATTTAGGAGAACCTTTAATTTTAGGAACGCCATTTTTACAACAAATCATGCCTTTTGAAGTTAATCCTAATGGAATAATATCACGAGCAGTAGGAAGAATCATTACATTTGAATGGTTATTTCCACCAAAACAAAAAGGGATAAACTTATTACAACAAAATTCATTAACAATAAATAAAATCTCGAGAAAGAAAAATCAAATAAGATTTTTACAAAAAGATATTTATTATCAAAGGATTGAAGAACAACTTTTAAAGTCCAATATACAAGAAAGTATAAAAAAATTAAATATAAAATTTGAACAAGAAATTTGTTCAAATCACCCTAATGCATTCTGGAATAGGAAGAAGTATGTAGTTACTTTACCCTATGAATCAGAATTTAAAGAATCTGAAATTCCAACCAAGGCTAGGCCTATTCAAATGAATGCAGAAATGTTGGAATATTGTAAGAAAGAAATACAAGACTTAATGGATAAAAAATTAATTAGATATAGCAAATCCCCATGGAGTTGTTCAGAATTTTATGTACAAAATCATGCTGAAATAGAACGAGGAGCACCAAGATTAGTTATAAATTATAAACCCCTTAACAAAGCATTAAAATGGATAAGATATCCAATCCCTAACAAAAGAGACCTAATTGGTAGATTGTCTAAAGCATCTATCTTTTCAAAATTTGATATGAAATCCGAATATTATCATATAGAAATATCAGAAGAAGATAGATACAAGACAGCTTTTGTTGTTCCATTTGGACATTACGAATGGAATGTAATGCCCTTTGGATTAAAGAATGCTCCCTCAGAATTTCAAAATATAATGAACAATATTTTAAATCAATTTTCAAAATTTACAATAGTTTATATAGATGATGTATTAATCTTTTCTAACTCTATAGAACAACATTTTCATCATTTAGAACAATTTTTTACAACAATTAAACAAAATGGTTTGGTAGTGTCAGCTCCAAAAATGAAGCTTTTCCAAACAAGAGTTAGATTCTTAGGATTTGATATTTACAAAGGATCTATAGTACCAATCAGTAGGTCCATAGAATTTGCCAATAAGTTTCCCAATGAAATCAAAGACAAAACACAATTACAAAGATTTTTAGGATGCTTAAACTACGTATCCGACTTCATACCAAACTTAAGAACCACATGTGCAGTCCTATTTGAAAGACTTAAGAAAAACCCTCCAGCATGGAATCACGACATGACCCAAGCTGTTAAGAATCTTAAGTTACAAGCTCAAAGTTTACCCTGTTTAGGTATACCAGATTATCAAGCCTTTAAGGTAGTTGAAACTGATGCCTCGGAGTTAGGTTTTGGAGGAATATTAAAACAAAAGGTCCATAGAGACCAAACAGCCCAAAGTGAACAAATAGTTAGGTTCCATTGAGGAGCATGGAATCCAACGCAACAAAAATATAGCACAATAAAAAAGGAAATTACATCGATAGTTTTTTTGCATAAACAAGTTTCAAGATGATTTGATAAATCAAAAGTTTCTATTGAGAATTGATTGCCTTTCGGCAAAAAATATTTTAGAAAAAGATGTTAAAAACTTGGTATCAAAACAGATTTTTGCTAGATACCAAGCAATTTTATCATATTTTGATTTTGATATTGAATTTATCAAAGGAGAAAATAATTCTCTCCCAGATTTTTTAACAAGAAAATTTCTACAGGGAAAATGAGACCCACAGGAAAGGCCCAAAAGGCCCAAAAAGCCCAAATTCCTCAAAATCCAAAACTACAAATAGAACCAAACAGTTCTAATCAAAAACCTGTGGCTATTCCCTCAAAAATTTTATCAGTCCAAGATTATGTACAACAATTGCCTACCCCGGCAATTTTCCCAACTTTACCATCACAAAAGGACTCTGGTCCACATCAATCTTATTCCAAAGCAGTAATTCAAAACAATGATTTGGAACCTTTCTCTCCAAATTATATCACCAAAGAGAAATATCAACTGATAATTTCTCTAGAACCAGATCAAATCAAAGATAATGCAGCCGAATCAGCTTCGTTAAACTTCCCAAAAACACAAAAGTCAGGTCAATGGCATTTTTTGCCACATACCTTATACAAAACTAGAGTTTTTTATGAACTCATTCTGGTTCAAACAAAATCTGCCGTCATCTCTCACAAACAAGGCGAAGACGGAAACGTTTTTTCTCAATTACAAATTTTAAAAGTCCTTACAAAAGATGATTGGAATCAACATCCATTCACTGAAAAGAAATTTACAATACCTTTCCAACCACCTTCATTCTCCTTTTGGGATTATGTAGATGCTTGGTACAACACTCTCTATTATCTGAATAGACAACACTCGTGGTTTATTCATTTTCACAAGAATTGTCACAAAACCTTTCCCACTTGGTTTATTGAAAAGATCTGATAATTGAAAAGATACTAATTCAACAGATCTCCTACTGGAACATCCCAAAGCTCTTAAGACTCGTTCCACCACATCAATAAATATCTGTGGGTCTTCCTGAACATCTGACCCAGAAAAAGTCGGGGGTTTCAGCTTTAAAAATTGCGGTAATGTCACCTCAATCCCTGTAGATTTATCCTCACGTTCAGCTGGTATTTCTAATTCTTGCTCTTCAGGAGTTTTTTCTGGTGGCTGGTCATCCCTCCTGCCCTGTTCTACTATAAATCTAGCTAATGTCTCTAAGCTCCTATGTATGCCAGCAATCATATCAGCTGTTCTATCATGCGGCTCTTGAGGGGGTTCTACTCTCTCCTCAGGGACTCTATCAGATATATGAACACGTTCATCATGTATTGGGGTACTCATACCTCGTGCACGCCCTCTGCCTCTGCCTCTGCCTCTAGGTCGGCCTCTTTGTACTGGAATAGCAGATTGTGCAGACTCTTCTGCAGAGGGTACACGATCTACTGCTTCTCTAGCAACTGCTCTAGTTCTTGGCGGCATCATTAACTATACAAAACAAAATAACGTTTTACAATACCATAATATTCAATCCGGCTTACACTAGGAACTTTTATAAACTTGGAATAGAAAGGAAAGTAAAACCCTATAGAATCCATCAGCAGCACCTGAAGTATAAATATGTCCGGCTCATATCGATACTAAAGGTCCTACTAAAGAATCCTTTGCTCTGATAGCCACAGGGAAACCTAATGCTCTGATACCAACTTGTCACGACCCTAATTTTAGGGCACGTGAAATCCATATACCATACACATATATTTTCCATAAATGTACATAATGCCATTCTTTATCATATAAACCAATACATATAGGTTTCCATACACATATACAATAAACAGTTTAAGTCTATAAACACCAGAGTAACAGTAGAAGCAAGCATCCTACCTGTGGCATAGAGAGCATACTCTAGAATACAAATACAAATACAATACAAATAACGTGAGCCTTGGAAGCAACATAGGCTCACCCAGAGAGTAGTCAGTCTAGCTGATCACCTATCCGCAGGACCAGACTCTGTCTCCTTATCTGAAAAATATATCCACAACGTGTAGTGAGTTTTAAAACTCAGTGAGTAGACAAGACCTTCTATAACCTCTTAGGTTAGCATATGGATGACTTATACTTTAAAATTTATCATATATAAAGTACAATTCAAAAGTACATCCATATGAAACCCGTATTTCAAATATCCTCATTTCACAATATAATCCAATATTCAAAACCAAATACCGTACAATACAGTTATAAACAAATACTTTGATGCAATAAAAGATTTCACATGCTTTAGGAGGTTTCCCTATTAGAACCAATACAATAAATAATCCCAAGCACACAGCAAGGGAGGGTAAATCACATATCAATAATAGGAGGCATCATGCTCTCCCCGATAACAATAATAGGAGGCATCCCGCTCTCCCCGATAACAATAACTCCCGTGTGTTGGCCGACACACGAGGCTAGCACCACCCCTGCTAGCTGAGGTATCAAGGTGCACCAGGGCTAACATTCCCTGCTGTTAGCAGACAGTGATTCCAATAGGATTCCTCCACAAATACTATAAGCACATATACCATAGAATTCAGTATAAATTTCTCAATATAATACAGACTTTCAGTCTCAGTATATTCCTCTGTCAAAACTTCCCAATCAGGGAATCACATATATATATGCCCATATCCGAGGCAAACATATCACTGTAAAGATCAATATCATGTGCATAACACATTTTATTTGCCATATAATGAAAAATACATGTAAAAATCACATGTTCAATGCATTTCAAAATCATCTATTAAAAATTACCCATTCTGGGATTATCATATATATATGCCCTCTTTCCAAATCAATCATATAACTTTATAAACCAATGCGTCATAGACAATTTATTTCATTTACCATGCGGTAAGAAATGCATTTGAAATCACGTATTCAATGAGTTCAAAAATCTCATTTTCAGACCCATACTCTTCTTGAATTACATTTTCGATAGAAATCATTTCCAGATACTTTAATCCATTTTAGATACATATAAAAGTATAAATCACTTGTAATCATAATCAATAATTCATTTTAAATTCAAGAAGAGCATGTAATAAGCTATAGAAAGAAATATCTATTCACAAGCAAGGGCTCCAGATTGGACAGCCCTAAAATCCTCGTTTCTGGTCCGAATTCGATAAAACAAACGCCAAAATCGAGTCCGGAAGGTCCAAAAACTTGAAAAATGACTTCGGGAGTTTAGTCACTATTCACCGCCAGAAAATACTATTCTCCGCACTATTCATCGTCGGAAAACACTATTCACCGTCACAAAAATTTTACCAAATCAACAAAACGAATTCATATCCTAATGTTTATCTAGTTTCTGAATCCATCTACGGAGTCAGATTTCTAATTAGAAGTCTCTAAGTAAGGTTTTTCAGAACTTACCTTTTACCGAGATTTTCTACTTCAGATCTACGGCGATTCAACGGCTGATTTGAAAAACTGATCGGTCAAAACCGTAGTATTCCTCGTTCTGAATCCAGTAACATCTTCAGTTTTGAAATCAGAAGCCAATCGGTATCTTAGATCGAAAGATAAAGTTTGAAAATACTATGCACTCACTATGCAAAATTCTCGATTCCTCTTTCTCGAACCTGACTCTCCGCCCCGGTTTCGTTTTATCAATTGCCCTTTTTTTTTTAATAATAATAATAATTAAATAATTAATAATATGATTTTCCTTTATAAAAATTCATATAAATTCCATTTTTCATCATAAAATATCCCAAAAATTCCTACAAATTTTCATTTCCTTAAATCTTTAATTAAACTCTTAAATCATGATTTTTCTCGATAAAAATCTAATAAAACAAATTTTAAAACAAATATATTTATTCATATTAAAAGAAAGAATGCTTTTAAAAATACCATAAAAATTCATTAGAGGCCAGTATAATTATTTTAAACAACACAATACTTCTTTTAATTAAAAGACTACTTACTTGAGCAAAACATAATCATTTTTAAACAAATAATAATATATTTGCTTATAATAGAATACTATTATTGAAAAATAAAAATTACGCGCCAAAACGTAAATTCTCATATTCTTTTTTTTTTTAATAAATAAATTTATTTCCCACGGTTCTTATCTCCATTTTCAAAATTCTCTCTATTCTTCAAAATATTCTTTACTTTAGACTTTATTAAATTTACGGCTATTACATTCTTCCCCCCTTAAAGAAATTCGGTCCCCGAATTTCATCACCGCAATGGCAGATAAAACACTAACCTCATTAATTAAACAAAAATGGGTATCTGGCACGCATATCATCTTCTCTTTCCCATTTAGCTTCCTCAGATGAATGGTTTTTCCATATCACTTTCACTGTAGGTATTTCTTTTGACCGCAACTTCTTTACTTGTCTGTCCACTATTGCTACTGGTTGTTCTTCATAGGTTAAATCTTCATGTAACTGAATTTGTGGACACTGTATAACATGTGTAGGATCCGGTAAATATTTTCGTAGCATAGACACATGAAAAACTGGATGGACATTACCCAATTCAGGAGGTAAAGCCAAACGATAAGCTACCGGACCGATCCTATCAAGAATTTCAAATGGTCCTATATAGCGTGGACTTAATTTCCCTTTCTTTCCAAATCTCTCTACTCCCTTCATAGGAGATAATTTCAGAAAAAAATGTTCACCTACAGCAAATTCCAATGGGCGACGTCTATTATCAACATAAGCCTTCTGTCTACTCTGAGCTGCTAACAACCTTTCCTTAATCAGTTTTACTTTGACCAGTGCATCCTGTACTATATCAGGCCCTAAAACCTTTGCTTCGCCCATCTCAAACCATCCAATCGGAGAACGGCAACGCCTGCCATATAATGCCTCAAAAGGAGCCATTTGTATACTGGCTTGATAGCTATTGTTATAAGCAAATTCAGCTAAAGGTAGAAAGTTTTCCCAACTACCCTGAAATTCTAATGCACAAGCCCAAAGCATGTCTTCCAATATTTGAATGGTTCTCTTAGATTGCCCATCAGTTTGAGGATGAAAGGCAGTACTGAGATTCAAATTCGTGCCCAAAGCTTCTTGGAAAGCTCTCCAGAAACGAGCTGTAAATTATGGTCCTCGATCAGAAATTATTGATATTGGCACTCCATGAAGCCTCACTATTTCATTCAAATATAATCTTGCATACTGAGCTACATTGTATGTGGTTTTTACTGGTAGGAAATGTGCTAACTTAGTCAACCTATCAATGATCACCCATATGGAATCAAACCCTTTTGGTGTTCTTGGTAACCCCGTAACAAAATTCATAGTTATTCTTTCCCATTTCCATTCAGGTATCTCTATCTGCTGATGTAATCCTGCAGGCCTTTGATGTTCCGCTTTTACCTGCTGACAGGTTAAACATCGAGACACGTAATCCACTATGTCTTTCTTCATACCTTCCCACCAATAAAACTCTTTTAGATCCTGATACATTTTAGTTATTCCAGGATGAATTGTATACATGGATCTATGGGCCTCCTCTACAATTCCTTTCTTAAGTTCCTCTTTATCAGGTACACATATCCGCTTGCCAAATCTCAGAATCCCTTCAGAGTCTACAGTAAAATCAACTTCACCACCATTTTTTACCTCTTCAATTTTCTTGCACAAATAGGCATCCTCTCTCTATGCCTTCTTCACCTGCTCGATCAAAGATGATTGAAATTGTATATGAGCTAATAATACTCCAGGCTCTCTTACTTCCATCACTACTCCATCACTTTCCAGCTTATGTATCTCTTTAACTAACGGCCTTCTTACCATTGTGATATGAGCCAAGCTACTCATAGACTTCCTACTTAATGCATCAGCCACTACATTGGCTTTACCTGGATGGTATAGTATTGTACAATCATAATCTTTAAGTAATTCCATCCATCGTCTTTGTCTCAAGTTAAGATCTTTTTGTTGGAAAATATATTTGAGACTCTTATGATCTGTATAAATTTCACATGTCTCACCATACAAATAATGCCTCCATATTTTAAGAGCAAAAACTACTGCTGCCATTTCCAAATCATGAGTCGGATAGTTTTGCTCATGTGGTTTAAGCTGTCTAGATGCATATGCAATGACTCGACCATTTTGCATCAACACACATCCTAAGCCTATTCTCGATGCATCACAGTATACAGTGTATCCTCCGGTACCTGAAGGAATAGTCAATACTGGCGCCGTAGTCAAACATTCTTTAAGTTTTTGAAAACTTCTTTCACATTCATCTGACCAGTCAAACTTTATTCCCTTTCTTGTCAACCTTGTCAAAGGAGCAGCTATCTTTGAAAAATCCTTAACGAATCTTCGGTAATAGCCTGCTAAACCAAGAAAACTATGAATCTCTGTAACTGTTGTAGGATGTGGCCATTTCTGCACTGCTTCTATCTTTTTAGGATCAACCTGAATACCATCTTTAGTAACCACATGCCCTAAGAAGGCAACACTACTAAGCCAAAATTCACATTTTGAAAACTTGGCATACAGTTGGTGTTCTCTTAGGGTTTGCAATGCTATTCTTAAATGTTGCTCATGCTCCTCTGAACTCTTTGAATAAACTAGGATATCATCTATGAATACAATGACAAATTAATCCAGGAAAGGTTTAAATACCCTATTCATTAAATCCATAAATGCAGCTGGAGCATTCGTTAAACCAAATGGCATTACTAAGAACTCGTAGTGCCCATACCGAGTCCTAAAAGTAGTTTTCGAAATATCTTCCTTATTAATTTTCAATTGATGATACCCAGATCTCAGATCAATTTTTGAAAAACATTGAGCACCTTGTAACTGATCAAACAGATCATCTATTCTGGGCAGAGGATATTTATTTCGTATAGTTACTTTGTTCAACTGCCTATAGTCAATACATAGACGTAAAGATCCATCCTTTTTCTTCACAAAAAGAACAGGAGCACCCCAGGGAGATGTACTGGGTCGAATAAAACCTTTATCTAGTAAATCTTGTAATTGCTCCTTTAATTTCTTAAGTTCTACAGGTGCCATCCTATAAGGAGGTATGGATATTGGTTGTGTTCCAGGGATAAGGTCAATATTAAACTCAATCTCTCGGTCTGGTGGTAATCCTGACAACTCTTCAGGAAACACATCAGGAAATTCTTTAACTACTGGAACCTGCTCTACACTTGTATACTTCATATCAACATCTTTGACTACTGCTAAATACCCTTGGCATCCTTTTTGTAACAGTTTATGAGCTGTCATTGCAGATATTAAATTACTAGGCATCTCATTACGGTCTCCTTGTATTGAGAAAGAAGGTTCTCCAGGGACATTAAACTTAATCACCTTATGATGACAGTCTAGAATGGCATGACATGATGACAACCAATCTATTCCCAGAATCACATCAAAATCTACCATATTTAAAACTATCAGATCCACAAAAGTATCCTTATCTTCTATCGAAATCTCACATGATTTATACACATCATTTACCAATAAAAATTCTCCCATTGGAGTAGCAACCATAAAAGAACAATGTAAACTAGTAGGATCTCTACCCAATTTCTTAGCAAAGCAGGGTGATATATAAGAATGAGTAAAACCAGGATCAAACAGTACATATGCTCTATGAGAACACACTAACAATGTACCTGTCATCACTGCATTTGAAGCTTGAGCATCTTGTCGTGTCAAAGTAAACACACGAGCTGGTTCTCGGCCTCGACCTCCTGATCCTCTACCAAATCCACCACTACTTGTTTGGCCTGAAATTGCTCTGACTGGTCATGCTGGTGTAGATGCACGGGGTGAAGCTGGCTGTACTGATGCTTGACTAGAACCTCGTAACTGTGGACAATTCCTTACTATATGACCTACTTGTCCACACCAAAAACATGCGCCAGTTGCTCGACGACACTGTCCAGTATGAGGCTTACCACAATGGGGACATAATGGAATTGATCTTGAATTCTGTTGACTAGTAGGTCTCATATCTCTTTGAATCATTCTTTGCCTATTGATATTGACTGATGCCTGGCTGGTGCTACCAGATCCTGCTTGAGTAAAACGCTGCGGCTGTTGAAATCTTGACCCACTAACAGTAGGATTATATCTGGTATGGGCATTACTATCTCGATCTCTTTTCCTTCTCTTAAGATTTTCTATGTCTGCTTGCTCTCGTGTTTCCATCAGTCTAGCACAGTTAACAGCTGCTGAATAAGTTGAAAAATGATCCATCTGAGGACCTACTGACTTAAACAATGGGCGTATCAATCCCATAACAAACCTCTTAATTCTATCCTTTTCAGTAGGGACCAGATATGGTGCATATCTGGACAACTGGGTAAAACGAATGTCATATTCAGAAACCGTCATATTCGGTGTCTGTCTCAATTCTTCAAATTCTCTAGCCTTCTTGTCTCTTTCACTCATTGGCAGGAAGCGATTCATAAATGCTTCCTTAAATTCATTCCACTCCATTGGTGGTAAAGTAGCTGATCTTCCCTGTACTAGGGTCTCAAACCAAACCTGAGCCACATCTGATAATTGAAAAGATACTAATTCAACAGATCTCCTACTGGAACATCCCAAAGCTCTTAAGACTCGTTCCACCGCATCAATAAATATCTGTGGGTCCTCCTGAACATCTGACCCAGAAAAAGTCGGGGGTTTCAGCTTTAAAAATTGCGGTAATGTCACCTCAATCCCTGTAGATTTATCCTCACGTTCAGCTGGTATTTCTAATTCTTGCTCTTCAGGAGTTTTTTCTGGTGGCTGGTCATCCCTCCTGCCCTGTTCTACTATAAATCCAGCTAATGTCTCTAAGCTCCTATGTATGCCAGCAATCATATCAGCTGTTCTATCATGCGGCTCCTGAGGGGGTTCTACTCTCTCCTCAGGGACTCTATCAGATATATGAACACGTTCATCATGTATTGGGGTACTCATACCTCGTGCACGCCCTCTGCCTCTGCCTCTACCTCTAGGTCGGCCTCTACCACGGCCTCTTTGTACTGGAATAGCAGATTGTGCAGACTCTTTTGCAGAGGGTACACGATCTACTGCTTCTCTAGCAACTGCTCTAGTTCTTGGCGGCATCATTAACTATACAAAACAAAATAACGTTTTACAATACCATAATATTCAATCCGGCTTACACTAGGAACTTTTATAAACTTGGAATAGAAAGGAAAGTAAAACCCTATAGAATCCATCAGCAGCACCTGAAGTATAAATATGTCCGGCTCATATCGATACTAAAGGTCCTACTAAAGAATCCTTTGCTCTGATAGCCACAGGGAAACCTAATGCTCTGATACCAACTTGTCACGACCTTAATTTTAAGGCACGTGAAATCCATATACCATACACATATATTTTCCATAAATGTACATAATGCCATTCTTTATCATATAAACCAATACATATAGGTTTCCATACACATATACAATAAACAGTTTAAGTCTATAAACACCAGAGTAACAGTAGAAGCAAGGATCCTGCCTGTGGCATAGAGAGCATACTCTAGAATACAAATACAAATACAATACAAATAACGTGAGCCTTGGAAGCAACATAGGCTCACCCAGAGAGTAGTCAGTCTAGCTGATCACCTATCCGCAGGACCAGACTCTGTCTCCTTATCTGAAAAATATATCCACAACGTGTAGTGAGTTTTAAAACTCAGTGAGTAGACAAGACCTTCTATAACCTCTTAGGTTAGCATATGGATGACTTATACTTTAAAATTTATCATATATAAAGTACAATTCAAAAGTACATCCATATGAAACCCGTATTTCAAATATCCTCATTTCACAATATAATCCAATATTCAAAACCAAATACCGTACAATACAGTTATAAACAAATACTTTGATGCAATAAAAGATTTCACATGCTTTAGGAGGTTTCCCTATGAGAACCAATACAATAAATAATCCCAAGCACACAGCAAGGGAGGGTAAATCACATATCAATAATAGGAGGCATCATGCTCTCCCCGATAACAATAATAGGAGGCATCCCGCTCTCCCCGATAACAATAACTCCCGTGTGTTGGCCGACACACGAGGCTAGCACCACCCCTGCTAGCTGAGGTATCAAGGTGCACCAGGGCTAACATTCCCTGCTGTTAGCAGACAGTGATTCCAATAGGATTCCTCCACAAATACTATAAGCACATATACCATAGAATTCAGTATAAATTTCTCAATATAATACAGACTTTCAGTCTCAGTATATTCCTCTGTCAAAACTTCCTAATCAGGGAATCACATATATATATGCCCATATCCGAGGCAAACATATCACTGTAAAGATCAATATCATGTGCATAACACATTTTATTTGCCATATAATGAAAAATACATGTAAAAATCACATGTTCAATGCATTTCAAAATCATCTATTAAAAATTACCCATTCTGGGATTATCATATATATATGCCCTCTTTCCAAGGCAATCATATAACTTTATAAACCAATGCGTCATAGACAATTTATTTCATTTACCATGCGGTAAGAAATGCATTTGAAATTACGTATTCAATGAGTTCAAAAATCTCATTTTCAGACCCATACTCTTCTTGAATTACATTTCCGATAGAAATCATTTCCAGATACTTTAATCCATTTCAGATACATATAAAAGTATAAATCACTTGTAATCATAATCAATAATTCATTTTAAATTCAAGAAGAGCATGTAATAAGCTATAAAAAGAAATATCTACTCAGAAGCAAGGGCTCCAGATTGGACAGCCCTAAAATCCTCGTTTCTGATCCGAATTCGATAAAACAAACGCCAAAATTGAGTCCGGAAGGTCCAAAAACTTGAAAAATGACTTCGGGAGTTTAGTCACTATTCACCGCCGAAAAATACTATTCACCGCCACTATTCATCGCCGAAAAACACTATTTACCGTCACAAAAATTTTACCAAATCAACAAAACGAATTCATATCCTAATGTTTATCTAGTTTCTGAATCCATCTACAGAGTCAGATTTCTAATTAGAAGTCTCTAAGTAAGGTTTTTCAGAACTTACCTTTTACCGAGATTTTCTACTTCAGATCTACGGCGATTCAACGGCTGATTTGAAAAACTGATCGGTCAAAACCGTAGTATTCCTCGTTCTGAATCCAGTAACATCTTCAGTTTTGAAATCAAAAGCCAATCGATATCTTAGATCGAAAGATAAAGTTTGAAAATACTATGCACTCACTATGCAAAATTCTCGATTCCTCTTTCTCGAACCTGACTCTCCGCCCCAGTTTCGTTTTATCAATTGCCCTTTTTTTTTTAATAATAATAATAATTAAATAATTAATAATAGGATTTTCATTTATAAAAATTCATATAAATTCCATTTTTCATCATAAAATATCCCAAAAATTCCTACAAATTCCCATTCCCTTAAATCTTTAATTAAACTCTTAAATCATGATTTTTCTCGATAAAAATCTAATAAAAAAAATTTTAAAACAAATATATTTATTCATATTAAAAGAAAGAATGCTTTTAAAAATACCATAAAAATTTATTAGAGGCCAGTATAATTATTTTAAGCAACACAATACTTCTTTTAATTAAAAGACTACTTACTTGAGCAAAACATAATCATTTTTAAACAAATAATAATATATTTTCTTATAATAGAATACTATTATTGAAAAATAAAAATTACGCGCCAAAACGTAAATTCTCATATTCTTTTTTTTTAATAAATAAATTTATTTCCCACGGTTCTTATCTCCATTTTCAAAATTCTCTCTATTCTTCAAAATATTCTTTACTTTAGACTTTATTAAATTTACGGCTATTACACTCGTTGTTGGACTCCTAGTAAGGTGAGTGGGTTTTTCATACTATAGCGCATGTTTTAGGAATTTGATTTATAACTCTCTCGTATGATTTTAACTAGTTGGAATGTATGTTAAATTGTTTTACTGCTTTGAAAACCAATATGTTCCAACCATGTTAGAAATTGTAAATTTCAATCCTAGTTGAACCTTAGGTATGCAGGGCAAGCATCTAGACTATTAATTCTCCATTTAAGCTAGATTTATAGAAATGCGAACTTAGTCATAGAAATGAACTAAGTTAGCCATGAAGTGATTTGATGCACGATAAGTATCTATGTAACGTCTACGGACGATCTATGTTTTAAAAGGGAAAGTTTATGATTTTAAAGGTCTCCATGGGAATTCATAGATGAGATATATTTTAGAATAGAATTTTATGCATGAAAAGAGTTAGATGGAGAATTATAGCTTTATCGTAAAGTTATTGAACTGTTTTACTTTAAACTCTCTAAATAGCATATTTCAAATGTTTTCTATTGGAGGGACCCTTTTAGATCACTGTTAGCTAGCTGCAGGTAGTGCTAGCCCTGGTGCACCATGATCATGTTAAGGCTTCGGCCTAGGATATTGTGACGGGCATATGACTGCCTAAGACACAAAATTTAGGGTGAACTTATGTCTACGCCTACAGTGATTGTCATACCCATTGCTATGTGCTTGGGGAAAATTTAGGGTGGACTTATGTC
>CM073465.1:13827500-13857500 GCA_037074535.1 Gleditsia sinensis
CTGTTTAGCATTCTTTCAATAAATTACGGTTAAATGTTTAATGTTTTCTATACCTTGATTTCAATTATTTAATTCATTGCAAAACACTCGTGCTTAGTTTGCCCTGTTTCTGTTATAGTATGATTTACCCATTCACTGAGATGTGGTAATCTCACCTCTATTCTGTTTTCTCCCCACAGATAGTCAAAGAAATACTGATCCAGCTACAGCTGCATAGGAGGCTAAATATAGCATTGGTGAGCCCCAGTTTGGGCAAGATTCCGTTGTATTGGTTGTATAGTTTCAGTCTAGTGTATCTCCATGAACTTACAGGCAGGATCCTCGCTTCTTGTGTTGTTTGAAAAAATGGTTTTAAGTTTTACAACAATGTTTGTACTATGAGGCCATGTGCCAAGTTGAATCAAGGATGTTGGATTCATGAGATATATATATATAGATACATTATTTTCTTATATTGGATGTGGCGTATGTGGCCAGTTATATTTATTATGTACTCTGGATTGTGTGCTGAATGTTTGTGCATGCTATGTGTTAGGCTTACGGCTAAGGGGAAACCCTTATGCCGTGCCGGTCATGTGTTCCATCATTTGGGGCCGTGACAATATGGTATCAGAGGATTAGGTTTCCCTGTGTTCATGGAGTAACGGACCTTTAGGTAGGACTTTGAGTATGGGTATGAATCCGGACATGCTTATACTCACGGTGCTGCTAGAGGGGTTCGATAGGATGTTGTCTTTTTGTTTAAGTAAGTTAGTTTATAGTATGCTATGTTGGCATGGTTAAGTGATGGTTGGGCTATCTCTGTTTTGTAGCGAAATGCCACCAAGAACGAGATCAAAGGTTAGGCAACCCGCGGCTCAAGAGCAGATGGCTGAAGAGTCTGCTCAGTTCGCAGTACCCGTGCCTAGAGGCCGAGGTAGAGGTCATGGCAGAGGCCGACTTAGAGCCAGTGCAAGAGGCAGTGGCAGGGGTGTAAGGACTGCTGAAGTAGCCGAACAAGCTGAGTTGACCAGTGAGCAAGCTGAGACTCCTAGGACGGGGGAAATGTCTTCTCACCCCCGGGATGATGTGATAGCCCAAATGCTGGTAACCATGCAGGGTATGCAGTGGGCAATAGAAAATCTAGCTGAAAGAAGGGATGGGCAAGATAGAAGGGACCCACAACAGCCCGAAACGGCTACCTCTGTTCCAGAACCAGTTAGGTCACCAACCCCAGTGGCAGCTCAGCCTATAAGGACTATACCGGGCCAAGCAAGTAGCAGAGATACTGGTAGAGGGATGATGGGCCGAGGTCAAAGTCAAGCAGGCCGGGGTCAACCAAGGATTTTTGCTCTTACCAGACAGGATGCACAAGCTTCAAATGCTGTCATGATAGGTACTCTTTTGATTTGCCTACATGAAGCATATGTTTTGTTTGACCCCGGGTCTACATATTCCTATGTCTCCCCTAATTTTGCTAAGAGTTTGGGTAAAGATTCGATTAGGATGGATGCCCCTTTCTTTGTAACCACCCCGATCGGTGATTATTTGCCAGTAGAGCATATATGCAAGTCATGTAAAGTGACAGTGGGTGATAGGGAGACATCTGCTGATTTGATCATCCTAGACATGGTCAACTTTGATGTAATCCTAGGAATGGATTGGTTGGCAGCATGCTATGCTACCTTGGATTGCTATGAGAAGGCAATCAAGTTCAACTTTCCAAGTGAAGTTCCTTTCCGGTTCCAGTGTGATCGAAGTAAAGCTCCAAGTAACCTGATTTCAGTCTTGGGTGCTCAGAAGATGTTGAAGAAGGGATGCCAGGGATATTTGGCATATGTTAGAGATGTGGATGGGAAGGTACCGGATGTAGACAAGATGGCAGTGGTAAGAGAATTCCTGGATGTCTTCCCAGAAGAGTTGCCAAGATTACCTCCTGAACGGGAGATAGAGTTTGGTATCGACCTTATTCCAGAGGCTCGACCAATTTCTATACCGCCTTACAGGATGGCACCCACAGAGCTTAAGGAGCTAAAGAGTCAGTTGCAGGATTTTTTGGATAAGGGTTTCATCAGGCCGAGTACTTCTCCATGGGGTGTTCTAGTCCTTTTTGTGAAGAAGAAAGACGGGTCTTTGCGACTTTGCATTGACTATCGGCAACTGAATAAGCTAACGGTGCGCAATAATTACCCTTTGCCCAGAATTGATGATCTGTTCGATCAACTTCAAGGAGCAAAATGTTTCTCCAAGATTGATCTGAGGTCAGGGTATCATCAGTTGAAGATTAGGAAGGAGGATATTTCCAAGACAGCTTTTAGGACCCGTTATGGTCATTATGAGTTTTTGGTTATGTCTTTTGGACTAACTAACGCACCAGCTGCTTTTATGGACTTGATGAACAGGGTGTTCAAGCCATTCTTAGATCAGTTTGTCATTGTTTTTATTGATGACATCTTGGTTTATTCGAAGGACCATGAGGAGCATGAACAGCACCTACGGGTCATTCTGCAAATTTTGAGGGATCAGCAGTTGTATGCTAAGCTCTCTAAGTGTGAGTTCTGGTTGGACAGCGTTATGTTTCTGGGGCATGTAGTCACGAAGGACGACATTCAAGTAGACCCCGAGAAGGTAGAGGCAGTACAGCAGTGGCCTCACCCAGTTAGTGTGACGGAGATCCGAAGTTTCTTGGGTCTAGCAGGGTATTACCAGAGGTTCATTAAGGATTTATCTAGGATTGCTGCTCCTTTGACCAGATTAACCAGGAAGGGAGTTAAGTTTGAGTGGTCAGATGCATGCGAAGAAAGTTTTCAGACCTTGAAGAAGTGTCTAACCACAACCCCAGTTCTAACTATCCCAACGGGCACAGGAGGATACTTAGTATACTGTGACGCCTCAAGGGTGGGCTTGTGTTGTGTGTTAATGCAGAACGGGCATGTTGTAGCCTATGCATCTAGGCAGCTCAGGAAGCACGAACAGAACTATCCTACACATGATCTGGAGATGGCGGCAGTGGTCTTTGCCTTGAAGATTTGGAGGCACTATCTCTATGGTGAACCCTGTGAGATTTACACGGACCACAAGAGCCTCAAGTACATCTTTCAACAAAGGGATCTTAACTTGAGACAGAGGAGGTGGATGGAGTTGATGAAGGACTATGACTGCACTATCTTGTACCATCCAGGCAAGGCCAATGTAGTAGCAGATGCTTTGAGCAGAAAGTCAATGGGGAGTCTAGCCCATATCTCCCTACTCCGGAGGCCGTTGTTAAGGGATATTCATCGGCTAGAAGGTGAGGGGATGCGCTTTGAAGTGAAGGAGCCAGGGGTGTTGTTAGCCCACATGCAACTACACTATCCACTGGTTGAGCAGATTAAGGCAGATCAGGACAAGGATGCTAAGCTGTGCAAGCTCAAGGATGAAGTTAGGAATAATCAGACTTCTGAATTCAGCGTGGATGCTGAAGGAGTGTTAAGATGTGGGAAGTGCTTGTGTGTACCCGATGTGGATAGCTTGAGGAAGCAGATTTTGGAGGAGGCACATCAATCAGCCTATACTATCCACCCAGGAACAAATAAGATGTACAGTGACCTCAAGGACTTGTATTGGTGGAATGGGATGAAGAAGGATGTAGCAAACTTTGTGGCTCAGTGCTTGATTTGTCAGCAGCTGAAATCTGAACACCAGAAGCCTGCCGGTTTGCACCAACAGATTGAGATACCAGAGTGGAAGTGGGAAAGGATTACTATGGACTTCGTTACAGGGTTACCAAGGACCCCTAAGGGTTATGACTCAGTATGGGTGATAGTGGATCGAATGACCAAGTCATCCCACTTCTTACCAGTGAAGACTACCTTTAATGCGGCTCAGTATGCGAGCCTATATCTGAGTGAAATTGTCAGATTGTATGGAGTCCCTGTATCCATCATATCTGATCGAGGTCCACAGTTTACGGCAAGGTTTTGGAAAGCTTTTCAAGAAGCTTTGGGAACGAGGTTGGATCTAAGCACCGCTTTTCATCCCCAAACAGATGGCCAGTCAGAACGCACGATTCAGATTCTAGAGGATATGCTTAGAGCATGTATATTGGATTTTGGTGGCAGTTGGGAAGGATACCTGCCATTAGCTGAGTTTGCATACAACAACAGTTATCAAGCCAGTATTCAGATGGCACCTTTTGAAGCTCTTTATGGGAGAAGATGCCGATCTCCTGTTGGATGGTTTGAAGTTGGAGAAGTCAAGCTGCTAGGGCCAGACTTGGTGCAAGATGCCATAGAGAAGGTCAAGCTGATAAGGGAACGGCTTTTAACTGCACAAAGTCGTCAAAAGGCTTATGTGGACCATAGGCGTCGGGAGTTGAAGTTTTCTCTAGGCGATCACGTATTCCTCAGAGTTTCACCCATGAAGGGAATCATGCGGTTTGGTAAGAAAGGGAAGTTAAGCCCGAGGTATATTGGACCCTTTGAAATTATGGATAGGGTAGGAGCAGTGGCATACCGCCTAGCCCTACCACCTAGATTGAGTGAAGTGCATCCAGTTTTCCATGTCTCGATGATGAGGAAGTATCTACCCGACCCATCTCATGTGATTCAACCGCAGGAAATCCTTTTGGATGACAAGTTGGCCTACGAAGAGAAACCCGTGGCCATTGTTGATAGACAAGTGAAAAAGTTGAGGTCTAAGGATATCCCTACAGTGAAGGTGATCTAGCAGAATCATTCCAAAGAGGAAGCTACGTGGGAAGTAGAGGACGTCATGAGAGAGAAGTATCCACAGCTGTTCCAAGAGTAGTTTTATGTTTTCATGTTGTTGGTTTTTGTAAAATTCGAGGACCGAATTTTTTATAAGGAGAGGAGAATGTAATAACCCTCAACTAATAAAACCTTTGAAGGTTAAGTATAAATCATTTGAAACAAAGAAAGTTGAGAACAATGTAAAATTTTAGAGCATTTTCGACCTTTTCTTCTGACCTTTCGTCATTCATATAAGCATAACTCTCTCATATGAAATCTAAATTAAGTGATTCTAATTTCTAATGAACGATAAGACATATATCTACAACTTTGATGTTGGGAACTTTTGCAAATTCCGTGAATATCATAGTGAGACGAGGTAAAACCTGAAGCGTAGTGTGGTCTGGACCTTTGCTCACTATTTTATACATAACTACTTCATATGAACTCCAAATTAGGTGATTCAAGTGGCTACGGAAATCTAAGAGAAAGGGGTACAACTTTCATGTTGGACATTTTGTCAAATTCGGTAAAATGGAGTTCACCACGGCGAGAATGATGCGGTATTTTCCCGAGAGCATGAGTTTTTTGGTTTTGAATCTGGCCGCGGCGAAAATAAGTTTGCCGGCGGCGAAAATCGCAGCTTGCCGCGGCAAGAATGAATTCACCAGCGGCGAGATTCGTCAGATAGCTTTTTTTTGTGGACCCCTCCTTTTTTTTTATTTCTCTTTCATCTGAACCCTAACTTTCTCTCTATAAAATTTTTCTCAAATTTCTCTCTAAGATATCTCATCATCCGGACGTCCGATTTGAGTAAGTAAGGTATCGTTGGACTCGTGGGAAGAAGAGCTACAAATCCCACCGATCAATTTCGCCGGAAATTCGTCGGAAAATCGTGTGAATAGTACCTCCAAAGTTAAAACTCTGTTTAATCGCGTTTTAGGCTTTGTTTTACCAAATTTCTTTCCATAGATCGTCTTAGAATTAGTTTCTATACTAGAATATAGGGTTTTTAGGTTTCGACGTGAATAGTGTTTTCGGCGAGTGAATAGTGTTTTTCAGCGTGAATAGTGACTTTTAGAGTTTCCTAATTTTCATGTTATGTCTATGTTTTCTAGGTTGTTGAGCCATCACGAGGTGAAATTCTCGTTGTTGGACTTCTAGTAAGGTGAGTGGGTTTTTCATACTATAGCGCATGTTTTAGGAATTTAATTTATAACTCTCTCGTATGATTTTAACTAGTTGGAATGTATGTTAAATTGTTTTACCGCTTTGAAAACTAATATGTTCCAACCATGTTAGAAATTGTAAATTTCAATCCTAGTTGAACCCTAGGTATGTAGGGCAAGCATCTAGACTATTAATTCTCCATTTGAGCTAGATTGATAGAAATGCGAATTTAGTCAAATAAATGAACTAAGTTAGCCATGAAGTGATTTGATGCATGATAAGTATCTATGTAACGTCTACGGACGATCTATGTTTAAAAAGGGAAAGTTTATGATTTTAAAGGTCTCCATGGGAATTCATGGATGAGATATATGTTAGAATAGAATTTTATGCATGAAAAGAGCTAGATGGAGAATTATAGCTTTATTGTAAAGTTATTGAAATGTTTTTCCTTTAAACTCTTTGAATAGCATATTTTAAATATTTTCTATTGGAGGGACCCTTTTAGATCACTGTTAGCTAGCCGCAGGGAGTGCTAGCCCTGGTGCACCATGAACATGTTAAGGCTTCGGCCTAAGATACTGTGACGGGCATATGACTGCCTAAGACACAGGGATTTAGGGTAGACTTATGTCTATGCCTACAGTGATTGCCCTACCCATTGCTATGTGCTTGGAGACCCATTGCTATGTGCTTGGAAAATTTAGGGTAGACTTATGTCTATGCCTACAGTGATTGCCATACCCATTGCTATGTGCTTGGAGAAATTTAGGGTGGACTTATGTCTACGCCTACAGTGATTACCCCTCCCTTGCTATGTTCTTGGGGAAGACGATGATCTGTCAGGAAAGAACTCCAATAAACTAGTGCATTTTTCTTAAACATTAAATATTTCTAAAATACCTCATTCATCATTGTTATTGCATAAGTATCTTCATTTATTACTTACCATGCATAATTGTTTTGCTTACAGTTATTGATTTAATCCTGATTTATCATTTGAACTGTTTAGCATTCTTTCAATAAATTACAGTTAAATGTTTAATGTTTTCTATACCTTGATTTCAATTATTTAATTCATTGCGAAACACTCGTGCTTAGTTTGCCCTGTTTCTGTTATAGTATGATTTACCCATTCACTGAGATGTGGTAATCTCACCTCTCTTCTGTTTTCTCCCCACAGATAGTCAAAGAAACACTGATCCAGCTACAGCTCCATAGGAGGCTAAATATAGCATTGGTGAGCCCCAGTTTGGGCAAGATTCCGTTGTATTGGTTGTATAGTTTCAGTCTAGTGTATCTCCATGAACTTACAGGCAGGATCCTCACTTCTTGTGTTGTTTGAAAAAATGGTTTTAAGTTTTACAACAATGTTTGTACTGTGAGGCCATGTGCCAAGTTGAATCAAGGATGTTGGATTCATGAGATATATATATATATATATATATATATATATATATATATATATATATATATATATATATATATATATATATATATATATATATACATTATTTTCTTATATTGGATGTGGCGTATGTGGCCAGTTATATTTATTATGTACTCTGGATTGTGTGCTGAATGTTTGTGCATGCTATGTGTTAGGCTTACGGCTAAGGGGAAACCTTTATGCCGTGCCGGTCATGTGTTCCATCATTTGGGGCCGTGACAATATATATATATATACACATATTGTAATAACCGTAAAATTTGACGAAAATTCCAATTAAAGGAAATTTAGAATAAAAGAGAGAATTTTGACAATAGAGATAAGAACCGTAGAAAATATGTATATTTATTACATGTATTAAAGAATTACAAAAAAAAAAAGAAATATGTGAATTTATGTTTTGGCGCGCTATAAGCAAATCTATTTTTATTTATGTAGAAATGATTATGATTTGTTAGAAGTAAGTGGACTTTTAAGTAAAAGAAGTATTGTATTGCTTAAAATAATTATACTGGCCTCTATTAAATTTTTATGGTATTTTTAGAAATATTCTTTCTTTTAATATGAATTAAGATATTTGTTTTAAAATTTATTTTATTATTATTTTTATTAAGAAAAATCATGATTTAAGAGTTTAACTAAAGATTTATGAGAATGGAAATTTTTAAGAATTTTTGGGATATTTTATGATGAAAAATGGAATTTATATGAATTTTTATAAAAGAAAATCCTATTATTAATTATTTAATAATTATTATTATATTTAAAAAAAAAAAAAGAGCAGCCGTATGTTAAAATGAAACCGATGCAATGAAATATCGAAAAGGAAAAAAAAACGGAAAGATGCATAGTATTGAATAGTGAGTGAATAGTAATCTCAAAATTTATCTTTCGATTTGGAGTACTTAAGGGCTTCCGATACCAAAACTGACAGTGTTATTGGATTCACGACGAAGAGTACTTCAGTTTTGACCGATCATTTTTTCAAATCAACCGTTGAATCGTCGTAGATCTGAAGTAGAAAATATCAGTAAAAGGTAAGTTCTGAAAAAACATACTTCGGGACTTCTAATTATAAATCTGACTCTGTAGATGGATTCAGAAACTAGATAAATATTAGGATATGAAATTGTTTTGTTGATTCGGTAAAATTTTTGTGACAGTGAATCGTGTTTTCCTGCGATGAATAGTAGCGGTGAATAGTGTTTTCTGACGATGAATAGTGTTTCCGGCGGTGAACAGTACCCAAGCTCATTTAAGGTTTTTGGACCTTCCGGACTCGATTTTGGGGTCTATTTTACCGAATGCAGACCAGGAACTAGGATTTTAGGGCTGTCCAATCTGGAGCCCTTACCTGTGAGTGGGTTTTTCATACTATAGCGCATGTTTTATGAATTCAGTTTATAACTCTCTCTCTCGTATGATTTTAACTAGTTGGAATGTATGCTAAATTGTTTTACTGCTTTGAAAACCAATATGTTCCAACCATGTTAGAAATTATAAATTTAAATCCTAGTTGAACTCTAGGTATGCAGGGCAAGCATCTAGGCTGATAATTCTCCATTTGAGCTAGATTTATAGAAATGCGAACTTAGTTATAGAAATGAACTAAGTTAGCCATGAAATGATTTGATGCATGATGAGCATCTATGTGACGTCCACGGACGATCTATATTTAAAAGGGAAAATTTATGATTATAAAGGTCTCCATGGGAATTCATGGATGAGATATATTTTAGAACGGAATTTTATGCATGAAAAGAGCTAGATGGAGAATTATAGCTTTATTGTAAAGTTATTGAAATGTTTTACTTTAAACTCTTTGAATAGCATATTTCAAATATTTTCTATTGGAGGGACCCTTTTAGATCACTGTTAGCTAGCCGCAGGGAGTGCTAGCCCTGATGCACTATGGTCATACGAAGGCTTTGGCCTAGTATACTGTGACGGGCATATGACTGCCTAAGACACAAGAATTTAGGGTGGACTTTTGTCTACGCCTACAATGATTACCATACCCTTGCTGTGTGCTTGGGGGATTTAGGGTGGACTTATGTCTACGCCTATAGTGATTACCATACCCTTGCTGTGTGCTTGGGGGATTTAGGGTGGACTTATGTCTACGCCTACAGTGATTACCCTACCCTTGCTGTGTGCTTGGGGGAGATGATAGATCTATTAGGAAAGACCTTCAATAAACTAGTGCATTTTTCTTAAAGATTAAATATTTCTAAACAATCTCATTCATCATTGTTATTGCATAAATAACTTCATTTATTACTTACCATGCATAATTGATTTGCTCTACTGTTCTTGATTTAATCATGTTTTATCTTTTGAACATACATTTGAACTGTTTAGCTTTTTTTTCAATAAATTATGGTTAAATTCTTAATGTTTCTATTATTATCTTTACACTTTGATTTTAAATTATTAAACTCATTGCGAAACATTCGTGCTTGGTTTGCCCTGTTTCTGTTATAGTGTGATTTATCCATTCACTGAGATTTGGTAATCTCACCCCTCTTCTGTTTCCTCCCCACAGAGAGTCAGAGAAACTTTGATCCAGCTACAGCTCCGTAGGAGACTGAATATAGCATTGGTGAGCCCCAGTTTGGGCAAGGCTCTGTTGTACTGGTTGTATAGTTTAGTTTATGTTTAGTGTATCTCCATGAACATACAGGCAGGATCCTTGCTTCTTGCATATTTTGATGTGTTGTTTGAAAAACGGTTTTATATTTTACAACGATGTTGGTATTATGAGGCCTTGGGCCAAGTTGAATCACATGAATATTATGAGGGCATGGGCCAAGTTGAATCACAGATGTTGGATTCATGAGATATATATATATATATATACATATAAACAGTATTTTTCTGATATTGGATGTGGCATATGTGGCCAGTTATATTTATTATGTATTCTAGATTGTGTGCTGGATGTTTGTGCATGCTATGTGTTAGGCTTGCGGTTAGGGGGAAACTTTTATGCCGTGCCGGTCATGTGTTCCATCATTTGGGGCCGTGACACATATATATACATATATGTATGTATGTATACATATATGTATACATATATGTATGTATGTATACATATATGTATACATATATGTATGTATGTATACATATATGTATACATATATATGTATGTATGTATACATACATATATATGTATACATATATGTATACATACATACATATATGTATACATATATATGTATGTATACATACATACATACATGTGTTCCATCATTTGGGGCCGTGACACATATATATACATATATGTATGTATGTATACATATATGTATACATATATATGTATGTATACATACATACATATATGTATACATATATACATATATATATGTATATATGTATGTACATATGTATATATATATATATATATATATATATATACATATGTACATACATATATATATGTATATATGTATACATATATATATGTATATATGTATACATATATGTATGTATGTATACATACATATATATGTATACATATATGTATACATACATACATATATGTATATATATGTGTCACGGCCCCAAATGATGGAACACATGTATGTATGTATGTATACATACATATATATGTATATGTATACATACATGTATACATACATGTATACATACATGTATACATACATATATACATATATATATGTATGTACATATGTATGTACATATGTATATATATATATATATATATATATATATACATATGTACATACATATATATATGTATATATGTATACATATATATATGTATATATGTATACATATATGTATGTATGTATACATACATATATATGTATACATATATGTATACATACATACATATATGTATATATATGTGTCACGGTATATATGTATGTATACATATATGTATACATACATGTATACATGTATGTATACATACATGTATACATACATGTATACATAGATGTATGTATACATGTATGTATACATATATACATATATATATGTATACATATATATACATATATATATGTATACATGTATACATATATATATGTATATATGTATACACATATATATATGTATACATATATACATATATATATGTATACATGTATACATATATATATGTATATATATGTATACATATATATACATATATATATGTATATATGTATACATATATATATGTATACATGTATACATATATATATGTATATATGTATACATATTAACCGTAAAATTTAACGAAAATTCTAATTAAAGGAAATTTAGAATAAAAGAGAGAATTTTTAAAATATGAGAATTTATGTTTTGGCGCGTACTTTTTTATTTATTTATTATTATTATTTTTAAATGATAGTATTTTGCTATAAGAAAATATATTTTTATTTATGTAGAAATGATTATGATTTGTTAAAAGTAAGTGGACTTTTAAGTAAAAAAAGTATTGTGTTGCTTAAAATAATTATATCGGCCTCTAATGAATTTGTATGGTATTTTTAGAAATATTCTTTCTTTTAATATGAATAAAGATATTTGTTTTAAAATTTGTTTTATTACAATTTTTATTAAGAAAAATTATGATTTAAGAGTTTAACTAAGGATTTATGAGAAAGGAAATTTTTAGAAATTTTTGGGGTATTTTATGATGAAAAATTGAATTTATATGAATTTTTATAAAAGAAAATCCTATTATTAATTATTTAATAATTATTATTACATTTAAAAAAAACGAAAGCTGCAGAATCATAAAACGAAACCGGGGGCGAAATTTCAGGAAGAAGAAAAGAAAAAAAAACGGAGAGGAATAGTGCTGCATAGTGAGTGAATTGTAATCTCAAATTTTATCTTTCGATCTGAATTATCGATTGACTTCCAATATCAAAACTGAAGGTGTTATTGGATTCAGGACGAAGAGTACTTCAGTTTTGACCGATTAGTTTTTGAAATAAACCGTTGAATCGCCATAGATCTGAAGTAGAAAATCTCGGTAAAAGGTAAGTTCTGAAAAACTTTACTTAGAGACTTCTAATTAGAAATCTGACTCCGTAGATGGATTCAGAAACTAGATAAATATTAGGATATGAAATTGTTTTGTTGATTCGGTAAAATTTTTGTGATGGTGAATAGTGTTTTCCGTGCGGTGAATAGTGGCGGTGAATTGTGTTTTTCGGCGGTGAACAGTACCCAAGCTCATTTAAGGTTTGTGGACCTTCCGGACTCGATTTTGGGGTTTGTTTTACTGAATTTAGACCAGAAACGAGGATTTTAGGACAGTCCAATCTGGAGCCCTTACCGATGAGTGAGTTTTTCATACTATAACGCATGTTTTACGAATTTGGTTTATAACTTTCTCGTATGATTTTAACTAGTTGGAATGTATGCTAAATTGTTTTATCGTTTTGAAAACCAATATGTTCCAACCATGTTAGAAATTATAAATTTCAATCCTAGTTGAATCCTAAGTATGCAGGGCAAACATCTAGACTGATAATTCTCCATTTGAGCTAGATTTATAGAAATGTGAACTTAGTCATAGAAATGAACTAAGTTAGCCATGAAATGATTTGAATAATGCGAACATCTATGCAACGTTTACGGACGATATGTTTAAAGGGAAAGTTTATGATAATAAAGGTCTCCATGGGAATATATGGATGAAACATATTTTTGAACGGAATTTTATGCATGAAAAGAGCTAGATGGAGAATTATAGCTTTAATGTAATGTTATTGAAATGTTTTACTTTAAACTCTTTGAATAGCATATTTCAAATGTTTTATATTGGAGGGACCCTTTTAGATCACTGTTAGCTAGCCGTAGGGAGTGCTAGCCCTGGTGCACCATGGTCATGCGAAGGCTTCGGCCTATGATACTGTGACGGGCATATGACTGCCTAAGACACAGGGATTTAGGGTGGACTTATGTCTACGCCTACAGTGATTACCATACCCTTGCTGTGTGCTTGGAGGATTTAGGGTGGACTTATGTCTACGCCTACAGTGATTACTCTACCCTTGCTATGTGCTTGGGGGAGATGATAGATCTGTTAGGAAAAACCTCCAATAAACTAGTGCATTTTTCTTAAAGATTAAATATTTCTAAACAATCTCATTCATCATTGTTATTGCATAAATAATTTCATTTATTACTTACCATGCACAATTGATTTGCTCTACTGTTACTGATTTAATCCTGTTTTATCTTTTGAACATACATTTGAATTGTTTAATTTTTCTTTCAATAAATTATTGTTAAATACTTAATGTTTCTATTATTATCTTTACACTTTGATTTCAATTATTAAACTTATTGTGAAATATTCGTACTTGGTTTGCCCTGTTTCTGTTATAGTGTGATTTATCCATTCATTGAGATGTGGTGATCTCACCCCTCTTCTGTTTTCTCCCCACAGATAGTCACAGAGACTTTGATCCAGCTACAGCTTCGTAGGAGGCTGAAGATAGTGTTGGTAAGCCCCAGTTTGGGCAAGGCTCTTTTGTACAGTTTGTTTAGTTTAGTTTATGTCTAGCGTACCTCCATGAACTTACAGGCAGGATCCTCGCTTCTTGCGTATTTTGATGTGTTGTTTGAAAAATGATTTTATATTTTACGAAGATGTTGGTATTGTGAGGCCTTGGGCCAAGTTGAATCACATGAATATTATGAGGCCATGGGCCAAGTTGAATCACAGATATTGGATTCATGAGATATATATATATATATATATATATATATATATATATATATATATATATATATATATATAGATACAGTATTTTTCTGATATTGGATGTGGCATATGTGGCCAGTTATATTTATTATGTACTCTGTATTGTGTGCTGGATGTTTGTGCATGCTATGTTTTAGGCTTGCGGCTAGGGGGAAACCCTTATGCCGTGCCGGTCATGTGTTCCATCATTTGGGGCCATGACAGAGTGGTATCAGAGCTTGAGGTTTTCCTGTGTTCATGGAGTAACGGACCTTTAGGTATGACTTTGAGTATGGGTATGAATCCGGACATGCTTATACTCACGGTGCTGCTAAAGGGATTCGATAGGATATTGTTCTTTTGTTTAAGTAAGTCAGTTTATAGTATGCTATGTTGGCATGGTTAAGTGACGGTTGGGCTATCTCTGTTTTATAGCGAGATGCGTCTTAAAGAATTTAAGAAATTGAGACAGATACCAAATATGGTGGTTTCTGAATGTGAGATCATGATGGTTTCTGAATGTGACATCCGTTGTACCGGTTGTCTAGATATGGTAGATTGTAATGTGATATTGAGAATGAATTTGTTGGCTTATGTCATGTTATTTTGAAATGTCACTAGAAGGTGATTAAATTCAATATTCTTGGAGAATTTTCTCTCTTGATACAAAGAAATCTTAGTGAGATACCCAGTAACCTAATCTCTGCTTTAGCAGTCCATAAGTGATTACAAAAAGGTGCCAAGGATAGTTGGCAGTGGTGAGAGATGCTAATATAAAGTATACCACTGTAAATCAAGTTCCAGTGATTAGAGAATTTTTTGATATAATTCCTGAGGAATTGCCAGGATTACCCCGAAATAATAAATAGAATTTGATATTGATTTATTTCCTGGCCAGCATCTATATTTCCATATAGAATGGCACCCACTGAACTTAAAGAACTAAAAAAGAAATAGTTACAAGACATGTTAAACAAGGGATTTAAAAGCCCTAGTCTTTTTACTTGGAGTGCTCCAGTATATGGATCACTATGATTATATATAGATTATAGACAATTGAATAAAGTGACAATGTGGAATAAATACTCATTACCTCGTATAGATGATCTATTTGATCAGTTAGAAAGTGCTCAACATTTTTCAAAAAAAAAAAATTTAACTTGCTTTGATATTTAGATATCATCAATTAAGGATAAGAGAAGAGGATAGTAAAAAAAAATTTGCTTTCAGGATTCGGCATGGACACTATGAGTTTATAGTTATATCATTTGGATTAACAAATGCTCCAGCTACATTTATAGAGTTAATGAATAAGTAATTAAGCCATCCCTAAATCAAGTTGTTATTATAATTATTAATGATATACTAAAATATTACAAGAGTTCAAAGGATCATAAGCAATATTTAAAAATAGTTTTACAAACTCCAAAGGAGTATGTTTAGCAAGGATGGTATCCAAATAGACCCTAAGAAAATAAAAGTGGAACAACAATGGCTACGTTCTACTACAGTTACAGATGCAGATCCAAATCCAATTTGCGCTTCCTGTGGTTGTCTGCCGTCCATTTATTTGAGCAATAGTTGGACCAGGTACATGAACATATGCTTGTAAGGCATCAATCAACTCCTCAGTATTTGAAGCCGAGATGAGAATTTGTCGTGCTGAGTGTGGGATAAACTTCTATTCCACAGTTTGATCTAGAAAAGACAACAAACCATCAACGAAGTGATTAACATTTAACAAACCTATCGGTTTGTGATGCATATTCAGTTGTGCCTAAGAGACTATTTGGAAAATCTCCTCTAAAGTACCAAAACCACCTGGTAAGGCAATGAAGGCGTCAGTATTGCTCATCATTCTAGCCATGCGTTCATGCATGGAAGCTACTCTATATTCTTCCCCAATTGTTTTCCCTATGTTGTTGGATGCAGCTAGAGCTGTAAGAATAATACCTAGAACTTGGCATCCTCCTACATATGCAGCTGTAGCCACACACCCCATTAACCCACAGTTACCTCCACCATAGACTAGAAGAATTTTTCTTCTGGCCAGCACCATACCCAGATTTTGTGCTGCTTTCACATATTCCCCATCTTTTCCAGGACTGGAACCACAAAAGATACAGATATTTCGAAACTGATGGAATGTTGTTCCCTCCATAATTGTTCTTACCTTAACTTTGAGTATAGATAAAGATACTAATGTAAGTATTTATTGAACTCAGAGAAGGGCATATTTATAATAGCTATGCGAATAGGCCGGATATTATTAAAATAGCTATGTGAGTGATTGGTGGATATTAACTAAATTAAAGGTAAAAAAAATGGCAAGCATGTATATGTACAGTAGTTATGACTGTGACCCATATTAAGCATATAAAGAGCATAAGATAAGATATCACCAGAAATCTGTCTTTTTCTTGTTGTCTTTGATGAAGCATTGATGTCTTGAAAGGTTGTAGGTGATAGCCGTCGTTGTAAAAAAGAAGAAAAAGAAAAAAAGTGAAAATGCAAACCAATTAATTGTTGAAGAGGAACAATCAAATGGTTTATTTTGTTTTTTCAATGTTTTTACCAGTCGACTATTGGTTTATAAGTTGACTAGCTATTTTGAGAAATTTTAATTTGGACTGGTTATTTACAGTTGATTGATTATATATTTTGAAGCAACCAACTGCATCCTACCAGTTAACTATGTGCTCTTGTTATTCACAGACTTTATAGGCTCAGAAATATTTCTTTTCCATATGATATGCTTCTGCCGAATAACGATATCTTTGAATTAAATTTTGGCACATATATTCAAAATTTGCGGCCACCGATTGTGGCCACCGATTTTCGCCGAAATAGCAACTAGATTTTGTTTACAGATTTTCAAGAATTACGGCCACCGATTTTAATGCTTTTCAATGTGTGTCCAAATTTTTGACTTCCTATTTTGGCACCATTCTCTATTGTGCTTTTCGTCTGTTTCACTGCATTCTCCCTCATTAACGGTTGGCATTAAATGCAAAGTTGTTTTCCATCATTGCAAGGAAAGATAATTTCCAATCTTTGGAACTCAGTTATTATGGTGTTCAACTGATTAGTAGATTAAAGTAATAGATATTTTGAAAAGAATAGATGGATGATGATGTAATGGTGCTTTGACGAATGTAATCAAAGGAGTTAACGGTGTTGAAGTTTTTGAGGAGTAAAGTATGGAAAGTAAGATTTAAGCTAATCTCGAAATTTTTAATTTGGAAACATGGAGAATATTTTGAGAATCATCTCTGAGAATAATGTAAGTGATTAAAATATTTGTATTAAGGATTTATACCTTGCTAAATTGAGACTAATATCTAGAATGTAAATTATGTTGAGATTGGAAATTCACGTATGGATAATTGTTGAGAAAAGAGATTTCAGAAGAAGCCATAGATTGTAAATATGGATTACCCGAGGTAATAAGGATATACTGAGATAAAAAAAATGGTACTAGTATAATGGTAAAAAGAAGATACAAGTGAAATTTTTCATTGGCGGGTATGTTGGCAAGTACGAATAGAATATATTATCTCAAGAGAGTTATTCAGGAAGTCTAAGGATCTTTATTAGACTGATACTAAATTTAAATAATGTGTTTATACATTAGAATTTATGCTTTAAGTATCTTTATATTATTGTGGTGAAAGTTGGGAGAAATTAATTGTCTTTAGTTGAACTTGCTCATAGCAGTAATTATCATGCCAATATACAATGACATCATTTGAAGTTTTACATGAACATCATAGGTTTCTTAATATGTGAGTGAATTGAGAAAAGTTAAACTTTGGAAATCTAATTTGGAATAACATGCAATAGATAAAATATGACTTATCTAAATTGATGATGCTAGCTTGGAGAGCATGCTTCAAGCATATTTTTTTGAGATTAGTAGGAGATTTCTTAGCAGAATTTGTCTATAATAAAATGATATTAGAAGATGTAAGCCTTATGTAAGAGGTGTTACAAATATTTTGTTAAATGACTCAGTGGAGTTAGATTTATTATAAGATGTTATTGATTAAGTGAACTTGATTAAAAAAAATACTGAAAATTCAATACAAGTCAAAAGTTTATAAGGACTATGAATGTTGAGCACGAGAAAGTATTAGTTGGTGACTATATATATATTCTTGAAGGACTCACCCATAGAAGAGGTAATGAGGTTTTGAAAGAAAGGGAAGTTACCTTCTCGGTATATAGAATTATTTGAATTCTTGATAGGATCGGTTCAGTGGCTTATTGTTTAGTTTTACCACCTGCATTGGATAATGTTTATCCAGTTTTTTATGTGTTTATACTACGAAAATATTTACCAGATTCTACACATGTTATACAGTGTTCATAGATTCAGTTACAGAAAGATTTAACCTAAGAGGAACAACAATTATGGACAGACAAGTAAAGAAGTTACAGTCAAAAGAAATATTTACAGTAAAGATGATATGGAAAAAAATCACTCTTTTGAGGAAGCTACTTGGGAAAGAGAGAAGGATATACGCACTAGATATCTGCGTTTATTTGAACCATGAGATTAGTATTGATCTGCAACTATGGTGATAAAATTCGGGGACCGAATTTCTTTAAGGGGGGAAGAATGTAATAACCGTAAAATTTAACGAAAATTCCAATTAAAGGAAATTTAGAATAAAAGAGAGAATTTTGAAAATATGAGAATTTATGTTTTGGTGCTTACTTTATTATTTATTTATTATTATTATTTTTAAATGATAGTATTTTGCTATAAGCAAATATATTTTTATTTATGTAGAAATGATTATGATTTGTTAAAAGTAAGTGGACTTTTAAGTAAAAGAAGTATTGTGTTGCTTAAAATAATTATATCGGCCTTTAATGAATTTGTATGGTATTTTTAGAAATATTCTTTATTTTAATATGAATAAAGATATTTGTTTTAAAATTTGTTTTATTACAATTTTTATTAAGAAAAATTATGATTTAAGAGTTTAACTAAAGATTTATGAGAAAGGAAATTTTTAGAAATTTTTGGGTTATTTTATGATGAAAAATGGAATTTATAAGAATTTTTATAAAAGAAAATTCTATTATTAATTATTTAATAATTATTTTTATATTTAAAAAAAGAAACGAAAGCTGCAGAATCATAAAACGAAACCGGGGGCGAAATTTCAAAAAGAAGAAAAGAAAAAAAAACGGAGAGGAATAGTGCTGCATAGTGAGTGAATAGTGATCTCAAATTTTATCTTTCGATCTGGAGTATCGATTGGCTTCCGATATCAAAACTGAAGGTGTTACTGGATTCAGGACGAAGAGTACTTCAGTTCTGACCGATCAGTTTTTGAAATCAACTGTTGAATCACCGTAGATCTGAAGTAGAAAATCTCGATAAAAGGTAAGTTCTGAAAAACCTTACTTAGATACTTATAATTAGAAATCTGACTCCGTAGATGGATTTAGAAACTAGATAAATATTATGATATGAAATTGTTTTATTGATTCGGTAAAATTTTTGTGACGGTGAATAGTGTTTTCCGTCAGTGAATAGTGGCGGTGAATAGTATTTTCTGGCGGTGAACAATACTCAAGCTCAGTTAAGGTTTTTGGACCTTCCGGACTCGATTTTGGGGTTTGTTTTACTGAATTCAGACCAGAAACGAGGATTTTAGGGCTGTCCAATCTGGAGCCCTTACCGGTGAGTGGGTTTTTCATACTATAGTGCATGTTTTACGAATTTGGTTTATAACTCTCTCGTATGATTTTAACTAATTGGAATGTATGCTAAATTGTTTTACCGCTTTGAAAACCAATATGTTCCAACCATGTTAGAAATTATAAATTTCAATCTTAGTTGAACCCTAGGTATGCAGGGAAACATCTAGACTGATAATTCTCCATTTGAGCTAGATTTATAGAAATGCGAACTTAGTCATAGAAATGAACTAAGTTAGCCATGAAATGAATTGATGCATGCGAACATCTATGCGACGTCTACGGACGATATGTTTAAAGGGAAAGTTTATGATAATAAAGGTCTCCATGGGAATATATGGATGAAACATATTTTTGAACGGAATTTTATGCATGAAAAGAGTTAGATGGAGAATTATAGCTTTAATGTAATGTTAATGAAATGTTTTACTTTAAACTCTTTGAATAGCATATTTCAAATGCTTTCTATTGGAGGGACCCTTTTAGAACACTGTTAGCTAGCCGCAGGGAGTGCTAGCCCTGGTGCACCATGGTCATGCGAATGCTTTAGCTTAGGATACTGTGACGGGCATATGACTGCCTAAGACACAGGGATTTAGGGTGGACTTATGTCTACGCCTACAGTGATTACTATACCCTTGCTGTGTGCTTGGGGGATTTAGGTTGAACTTATATCTACGCCTACAGTGATTACCCTACCCTTACTGTGTGCTTGAGGGAGATGATAGATCTGTTAGGAAAAACCTCCAATAAACTAGTGCATTTTTCTTAAAGATTAAATATTTCTAAACAATCTCATTCATCATTGTTATTGCATAAATAACTTCATTTATTACTTACCATGCACAATTGATTTGCTCTACTGTTACTGATTTAATCCTATTTTATCTTTTGAACATACATTTGAACTGTTTAGTTTTTCTTTCAATAAATTATGGTTATGTCACGGCCCCAAATGATGGAACACATGACCGGCACGGCATAAGGGTTTTCCCCTAGCCGCAAGCCTAACACATAGCATGCACAGACATCCAGCACACAATCCAGAATACATAATAAATATAACTGGCCACATATGCCACATCCAATATAAGAAAATATTGTGTGTATATATATATATATATATATATATATATATATATATATATATATATATATATATATATATATATATATCAACATCCTGATTCAACTTGGCCCATGGCCTCATAATACAAACATAGTTGTAATACATAAAACTGTTTTTCCAAACTACACATCAAAGCACACAAGAAGCGAGGATCCTGCCTGTAAGTTCATGGAGATACACTAAACATAAACTTAAACTATACAACCAGTACAACGGAATATAGCCCAAACTAGGGCTCACCAATGCTATATTTAGCCTCCTATGGAGCTGTAGCTGGATCAATGTTTCTTTGACTATCTGTGGGGAGAAAACAGAAGAGGGGTGAGATTACCACATCTCAGTGAATGGGTAAATCATACTATAACAGAAACTGGGCAAACCAAGCACGAGTGTTTCACAATGAGTTTAATAATTGAAACGTTAAGCATTTAACCATAATTTATTGAAAGAAAAGCTAAACAATTCAAATGTATGTTCAAAAGATAAAACATGATTAAATAAGTAACCGTAAAGCAAATCAATTATGCATGGTAAGTAATAAATGAAGTTATTTATGCAATAACAATGATGAATGAGATTGTTTAGAAATATTTAATCTTTAAGAAAAATGCAGTAGTTTATTGGAGTTCTTTTCTAACAGATCATCATCTTCCCCAAGCACATAGCAAGGGAGGGGTAATTACTGTAGGCATAGACATAAGTCCACCATAAATTTCTCCAAGCACATAGCAATGGGTATGGCAATCACTGTAGGCATAGACATAAGTCTACCCTAAATTTCTCAAGCACATAGCAATGGGTCCCCAAGCACATAGCAATGGGTATGGCAATCACTGTAGGCATAGACATAAGTCTACCCTAAATCCCTGTGTCTTAGGCAGTCATATGCCCGTCACAGTATCCTAGGCTGAAGCCTTAACATGATTATGGTGCACCAGGGCTAGCACTACCTGCGGCTAGCTAACAGTGATCTAAAAGGGTCCCTCCAATAGAAAATATTTGAAATATGCTATTCAAAGAGTTTAAAGTAAAACATTTCAATAACTTTACAATAAAGCTATAATTCTCCATCTAACTCTTTTCATGCATAAAATTCCATTCTAAAATATATCTCATCCATGAATTCCCATGGAGACCTTTATAATCATAAACTTTCCCTTTTAAACATAGATCGTCCGTAGACGTCACATAGATGCTCATCATGCATCAAATCATTTCATGGCTAACTTAGTTCATTTCTATGACTAAGTTCGCATTTCTATAAATCTAGCTCAAATGGAGAATTATCAGCCTAGATGTTTGCCCTGCATACCTAGAGTTCAACTAGGATTTAAATTTATAATTTCTAACATGGTTGGAACTTATTGGTTTTCAAAGCAGTAAAACAATTTAGCATACATTCCAACTAGTTAAAATCATACGAGAGAGAGAGAGTTATAAACCGAATTCATAAAATATGCGCTATAGTATGAAAAAATCCACTCACAGGTAAGGGCTCCAGATTGAACAGCCCTAAAATCCTAGTTTCTGGTCTGCATTCGGTAAAACAGACCCCAAAATCGAGTCCGGAAGGTCCAAAAACCTTAAATGAGCTTGGTTACTGTTCACCGCCGGAAAATACTATTCACCGCCGCTATTCATCGCCGAAAAATACTATTCACTGTCACAAAAATTTTACCGAATCAACAAAACAATTTCATATCCTAATATTTATCTAGTTTCTGAATCCATCTACAGAGTCAGATTTTTAATTAGAAGTCCCTAAGTAAGGTTTTTCAGAACTTACCTTTTACCGAGATTTTTTACTTCAGATTTACGGCGATTCAACGGTTGATTTGAAAAACTGATCGGTCAAAACTGAAGTACTCTTCGTCCTGAATCCAATAACACGTTCAGTTTTGATATCGGAAGTTAATCGGTACTCCAAATCGAAAGAAAATGTTAGATGTTACTATTCCTATACTATTCATTACTATTCATTTTTTTCTGTTTTTTTCTTTGAATTCGACGCAGTCCCCCCCCCGGTTTCGTTTATGGTTTCTGAGGTTTGTTGTTTTTTTTTAAAATATAATAATAATAATTAAATAATTAACAATAGGATTTTCTTTTATAAAAATTCATATAAATTTCATTTTTCATCATAAAATATCCCAAAAATTCTTAAAAATTTCCATTCTCATAAATCTTTAGTTAAACTCTTAAATCATGATTTTTCTTAATAAAAATAATAATAAAATAAATTTTAAAACAAATATCTTAATTCATATTAAAAGAAAGAATATTTCTAAAAATACCATAAAAATTTAATAGAGGCTGGTATAATTATTTTAAGCAATACAATACTTTTTTTTACTTAAAAGTCCACTTACTTCTAATAAATCATAATCATTTCTGCATAAATAAAAATATATTTGCTTATAGCGCGCCAAAACATAAATTCTCATATTTTTTTTTTGTAATTCTTTAATCCATGTAATAAATATACATATTTTTTTACGGTTTTTATCTCTATTGTCAAAATTCTCTCTTTTATTCTAAATTTCCTTTAATTGGAATTTTCGTTAAATTTTACGGTTATTACATTCTTCCCCCCTTAAAGAAATTCGGTCCCGAATTTCATCACCACAGTTGCAGATAAACACTAATCTCATTGTTCAAATAAATGCAAATTTCTAACGCGTATATCCTCCTCTCTTTCCCAAGTAGTTTTCTCAGAAGAATAATTTTTCCATATCACTTTTACTGTAGGTATTTCTTTTGACCGTACCTTCTTTATTTGTCTGACCACTATTGCTACTGGTTGTTCCTCATGGGTTAAATCTTTCTGTAATTGAATCTATGGACACTGTATAACATGTGTAGAATCCAGTAAATATTTTCGTAGTATAAACACATGAAAAACTGGATATCCAATGCAGGTGGTAAAACTAAACAATAAGCCACTGAACTGATCCTATCAAGAATTTCAAATGGTTTTTTTTTATACCGAGGGTAGAACTTCCCTTTCTTTACAAATCTCATTACCTCTTTTATTGGTGAGTCATTAAAGAATATATGGTCACCAACTGAAAATTTCTAGTGCTCAACATTCATAGTCCTTGTAAACTTTTGACTTGTATTGAGTTTCCAGTATTCTTTTTCTAATCAATTTCACTTTATCAATGACATTTTATAATAAATATAACTCCACTGAGTCATTTAACAGAACATTTGTAACACCTCTTACATAAGGCTTAAATCTTCTAATATCATTTTATTATAGACAAATTCTGCTAAGAAATCTCCTACCAATCTCAAAAAAAAAAAATGCCAGTAGCATGCTCTCCAAACTAGCATCATCAATTTAATAATTCATATGCTATCTATTGCATGTTATTCCAAATTAGATTTTCAAAGTTTAACTTTTCTCAATTCACTCACATATTAAGAAACCTATGATGTTCATGTAAAACTTCAAATGATTGCCATTCTATATTGGCATGATAATTACTACTATGAGCAAGTTCAACTAAAGACAATTAATTTCTCCAAACTTTCACCACAATAATATAAAGATACTTAAAGCATAACTTCTAATGTATAAACACATTATTTAAATTTAGTATCAGTCATACTATAATCTAATAAATATCTTTAGACTTCCTGACTAATTCTCTTGAGATAATATATTCTATTCGTACTTGCCAACATACCCGGCAATGAAAAATTTCACTTGTATCTTCTTTTTACCATTATACTAGTACTATTTTTTTTTATCTCAGTATATCTTTATTACCTCGGGTCATCCATATTCACAATCTATGACTTCTTCTGAAATCTCCTTTCTCAACAATTATCCATACGTGAATTTCCAATCTCAACATAATTTACATTCTAGATATTAGTCTCAATTTAGCAAGGTATAAATCCTTAACACAAATATCTTAATCACTTACATTATTCTCAGAGATGATTCTCAAAATATTCTCCATGTTTTCAAATTAAAAATTTCGAGATTAGCTTAAATCTTACTTTCCATACTTTACTCCTCAAAAACTTCAACACCGTTAACTCCTTTGATTACATTCGTCAAAGCACCATTACATCATCATCCATCTATTCTTTTCAAAATCTCTATTACTTTAATCTACTAATAAGTTGAACACCATAATAACTGAGTTCCAAAGATTAGAAATTATCTTTCCTTGCAATGAGGGAAAACAACCTTGCATTTAATGCCAACCGTTAATGAGGGAGAATGCAGTGAAACAGACGAAAAGCACAATAGAGAATGGTGCCAAAATAGGAAGTCAAAAATTTGGACAAACATTGAAAAGCATTAAAATCGGTGGCCGTAATTCTTGAAAATCTGTAAACAAATCTACCTGCTATTTTGACGAAAATCGGTGGCCGCAATCGGTGGTCGCAAATTTTAAATATATGTGCCAAAATTTAATTCAAAGATATTGTTATTCGGCGGAAGCATATCATATGGAAAAGAAATATTTCTGAGCCTATAAAGTCTGTGAATAACAAGAGCACATAGTTAACTGGTATGATGCAGTTGGTTGCTTCAAAATATATAATCAATCAACTGTAAATAACCAGTCCAAATTAAAATTTCTCAAAATAGCTAGTCAACTTATAAACCAATAGTCGACTGGTAAAAACATTGAGAAAACAAAATAAACCATTTAATTGTTCATTTTCAACAATTAATTGGTTTGCATTTTCATTCATTTTTTTTTCTTTTTACAATGGCGGCTATCACCTACAACCTTTCAAGACATCAATGCTCCATCAAAGACAATAAGAAAAAGACAGATTTCTAGTGATATCTTATCTTATGCTCTTTATGTGCTTAATATGAGTCACAGTCATAACTACTGTACATATACATGCTTGTCGCTTTTTTTTTACCTTTAATTTAGCTGATATCCACCAATCACTCACATAGTTATTCTAATAATATCCGGCCTATTCGAATAGCTATTATAAATATGCCCTTCTCCAAGTTCTATAAATGCTTATATTAGTATCTTTATCTTCATACTCAAAGTTAAGGTGATAGAAATTATGGAGGGAACCGCATTCCGTCAGTTTCGAAATATCTGTGTCTTTTGTGGTTCCAGTCCTGGAAAAGATGGGGAATATGTGAAAGCAGCACAAAACCTGGGTATGGTGCTGGCCAGAAGAAAAATTCATCTAGTCTATGGTGGAGGTAACTGTGGGTTAATGGGGTGTGTGGCTACAGCTGCACATGTAGGAGGATGCCAAGTTCTAGGTATTATTCCTACAGCTCTAGCTGCATCCAGCAACATAGGGAAAACAATTGGGGAAGAATATAGAGTAGCTTCCATGCATGAACGCATGGCTAGAATGATGAGCAATGCTGACGTCTTCATTGCCTTACCAGGTGGTTTTGGTACTTTAGAGGAGATTTTCCAAATAGTCTCTTGGGCACAACTGAATATGCATCACAAACCGATAGGTTTGTTTAATGTTAATAACTTCTTTGATGGTTTGTTGTCTTTTCTAGATCAAACTGTGGAACATAAGTTTATCCCACACTCAGCACGACGAATTCTCATCTCGGCTTCAAATGCTGAGGAGTTGATTGATGCCTTACAAGCATATATTCATGTACTTGATCCAACTATTGCTCAAATAGAATGGACGGCAGACAACTGCAGGAAGCGCAAATTGGATTTGGATCTGCATCTGTAACTGTAGTAGAACGTAGCCATTGCTGTTCCACTTTTATTTTCTTAGGGTCTATTTGGATACCATCCTGCTAGCCACATACCTTAAGAAAGTACTATTACTAAGTCAAAATTCATATTTTGAGAACTTAGCATATAGCTGATACTCCCTTGGAGTTTGTAATACTATCTTTAAATATTGCTTATGATCCTCTGAACTCTTGAAATATTCTAATAAATATAATAACAAATTGATTTAGGGATGGCTTAATTACTTATTCATTAACTCTATGAATGTAGCTGGGGCATTTGTCAATCCAAATGACATAACTATAAACTCATAATGTCCATGCCGAATCCTGAAAACAATTTTTTTTTTAATATCCTCTTCTCTTATCCTTAATTGATGATATATAAATATCAAATCAAGTTAAATTTTATATTTTTTTTAAAAAAATGTTGAGCACTTTCTAACTGATCAAATAGATCATCTATACAAGGTAATGAGTTTTATTCCACATTGTCACTTTATTCAATTGTCTTTAATCTATGTATAGTCATAGTGATCCATCTTTATTTTTCACAAATAGAACTGGAGCACTCAAAGTAAAATTTCTAGGGCTTTTAAATCTCTTGTCTAACATGTCTTGTAACTACTTCTTTTTCAGTTCTTTAAGTTTAGTGGGTGCCATTCTATATGGAAATATAGACGCTGGCCAGGAAATAAATCAATACCAAATTCTATTTATTATTTCGGGATAATCCTGACAATTCTTCAGGAATTATATCAGAAAATTCTCTAATCACTGGAACTTGATTTACAGTGGTATACTTTATATCAGCATCTCTCACCACTACCAACTATCCTTGGCACCTTTTTGTAATCACTTATGGACTGCTAAAGCAGAGATTAGGTTACTGGGTATCTCACTAAGATTTTCTTTGTATCAAGAGAGAAAATTCTCCAAGAATATTGAATTTAATCACCTACTAGTGACATTTCAAAATGACATGACATAATGCCAACAAATTCATTCTCAATATCACATCACAATCTACCATATCTAGATAACCGGGTACAACAGATGTCACATTCAGAAACCATCATGATGTCACATTCAGAAACCATCATATTTAGTATCTGTCTCAATTTCTTAAATTCTTTAAGACGCATCTCGCTATAAAACAGAGATAGCCCAACCGTCACTTAACCATGCCAACATAGCATACTATAAACTGACTTACTTGAACAAAAGAACAACATCCTATCGAACCCCTTTAGCAGCACCGTGAGTTTAAGCATGTCCGGATTCATACCCATACTCAAAGTCCTATCTAAAGGTCCGTTACTCCATGAACACAGGGAAACCTAATGCTCTGATACCATATTGTCACGACCCCAAATGATGGAACACATGACCGGCATGGCATAAGAGTTTCCCCCTAGCCGCAAGCCTAACACATAGCATGCACAGACATCCAGCACACAATCTAGAATACATAATAAATATAACTAGCCACATATGCCACATCCAATATAAGAAAATATTGTATATATATATATATATATATATCAACATCCTGATTCAACTTGGCCCATGGCCTCATAATACAAACATAGTTGTAATACATAAAACTGTTTTTCCAAACTACACATCAAAGCACACAAGAAGTGAGGATCCTGCCTGTAAGTTCATGGAGATACACTAAACATAAACTTAAACTATACAACCAGTACAACGGAATCTTGCCCAAAATGGAGCTCACCAATGCTATATTTAGCCTCCTATGGAGCTGTAGCTGGATCAATATTTCTTTGACTATCTGTGGGGAGAAAACAGAAGAGGGGTGAGATTACCACATCTCAGTGAATGGGTAAATTATACTATAACAGAAACTGGGCAAACCAAGCACGAGTGTTTCACAATGAGTTTAATAATTGAAACGTTAAACATTTAACCATAATTTATTGAAAGAAAAGCTAAACAATTCAAATGTATGTTCAAAAGATAAAACATGATTAAATAAGTAACCGTAAAGCAAATCAATTATGCATGGTAAGTAATAAATGAAGTTATTTATGCAATAACAATGATGAATGAGATTTTTTAGAAATATTTAATCTTTAAGAAAAATGCAGTAGTTTATTGGAGTTCTTTCCTGACAGATCATCATCTTCCCCAAGCACATAGCAAGGGAGGGGTAATCACTGTAGGTGTAGACATAAGTCCACCATAAATTTCCCCAAGCACATAGCAATGGGTATGGCAATCACTGTAGGCATAGATATAAGTCTACCCTAAATTTTTCAAGCACATAGCAATGGGTATGGCAATCACTGTAGGCATAGATATAAGTCTACCCTAAATTTTTCAAGCACATAGCAATGGGTATGGCTGTAGGCATAGACATAAGTCTACCCTAAATCCCTGTGTCTTAGGCAGTCATATGCCCGTCACAGTATCCTAGGCCGAAGCCTTAACATGATCATGGTGCACCAGGGCTAGCACTACCTGCGGCTAGCTAACAGTGATCTAAAAGGGTCCCTCCAATAGAAAACATTTGAAATATACTATTCAAAGAGTTTAAAGTAAAACATTTCAATAACTTTACAATAAAGCTATAATTCTCCATCTAGCTCTTTTCATGCATAAAATTCCGTTCTAAAATATATTTCATCCATGAATTCCCATGGAGACCTTTATAATCATAAACTTTCCCTTTTAAACATAGATCGTCCGTAGACGTCACATAGATGCTCATCATGCATCAAATCATTTCATGGCTAACTTAGTTCATTTCTATGACTAAGTTCGCATTTCTATAAATCTAGCTCAAATGGAGAATTATCAGCCTAGATGCTTGCCCTGCATACCTAGAGTTCAACTAGGATTTAAATTTATAATTTCTAACATGGTTGGAACATATTGGTTTTCAAAGCAGTAAAACAATTTAGCATACATTCCAACTAGTTAAAATCATACGAGAGAGAGAGAGTTATAAACTGAATTCATAAAACATGCGCTATAGTATGAAAAACCCACTCACAGGTAAGGGCTCCAGATTGGACAGCCCTAAAATCCTAGTTCCTGGTCTGCATTCGGTAAAACAGACCCCAAAATCGAGTCTAGAAGGTCCAAAAACCTTAAATGAGCTTGGTTACTGTTCACCGCCAGAAAACACTATTCATCGCTACTATTCATCGCCGGAAAATAATATTCACTGTCACAAAAATTTTACCGAATCAACAAAACAATTTCATATCCTAATATTTATCTAGTTTCTGAATCCATCTACAGAGTCAGATTTTTAATTAGGAGTCCTTAAGTAAGGTTTTTCAGAACCTACCTTTTACCGAGATTTTCTACTTAAGATTTACGACGATTCAACGGTTGATTTGAAAAACTGATCGGTCAAAACTGAAGTACTCTTCG